>CM060867.1:27968655-28251466 GCA_030737845.1 Acorus calamus | reverse complement strand
GGTTTTCAAGATGTTTTTCTCTTGTTTTCACATTCATGTGTTTTGATTAGGAAAGCATATTTGTTTTTCCTGCTTGTAGGATCGCTACTATGTACTCATCAAAGCCTAAATTCCCCTCTGAATGCATTTCCGAGCCCATATTTAAGTTCTACTGCCCTCATGAATCATCAGTGCTTCTTTTGTCAAGACTTAAGAGTGTATCACACTTTATTCACCAAGTGAAAGGTTTGATTATTATGTCAACTAATCTTCAATCTTCAGATTCTTCACAGATCTGTGTGTCTTGTTTCAGCAATATTTTTTTTTCAGCTAGTGGTTTTAGTATCCATTTTCCTGAGGAGAAATCATAAGTTGCATTCTAATGAATTAAATAGGCTAACTCAACTTTCTTGTACGATACTTCACCTACATGTTTTTATGGAAGATTTCCTCTGTTATAAATTCCTAGGAGCTGTTATATACCATTTCAGTGTGCAGGATGGAATAATGTTAGATTTTTTATAAGGATGTTTGTAATTTTGACATTTTGCCATTCCTTTGCTTCAGATTGTTTGACGGGAAGAAGATGGGGACCAGGATTTCTTGGCGGAGCTGATGATTCAGCGGTGATCTTTTTTTGCTAACTTCCCTATTATCTTTTCTTCATGATTCTTCGGATCTTATTATGTTGGATTTGCATGTACTTATTCTGGATCCTTTCATGATTATTGTGCAGAGGCTAGTTAGGGAATTATACAAGGTTCTTGATCAAGTAAATTTGGAGGAGATTCCGGATGGCGATGGCATGAAAGCTCCAGAATCCTTCAATGAATTACTTTTGGACATGAAGAATAACCAATATGATGCCAAGACATTTGCCATCAGATTAAAATCCACGGTATGCCTTTGTTTATGTTATCGATCTTCCTTATTTGGTGATTGTTGTCAAGTTGTCTCGACTCTCTAGTACTTGTCAGGATACTGTCATGTATAACACTTCTTTTTTTTGCATTATCTTCTAGGTAATGGTATTATGTACAAGCTATTTGTCATTTAATATTCATCAATCATTCTTAAAACATGTGAATTGGCAACCTGGCCTTAAAAGTTTCTTAGATTCCCTATTGAGAATTAAATTTAAGCTAATCATGTCAATTTATGTTAAACTTGTTTATCTTTTCACACAGTTTGGTTGAGAACTAGGATAATCTAGCTAAGAGCATTTCTTTTACAATACATTTCTGTTAACATTGCAGATCGAAAATATGGATAGAGAAATAAGAAAGTCAAGGCTGGCAGAGCAGATGCACAAACATTTCGCGGCAAGTGCCATCCCAAAAGGCATCCACTGTCTCTCTTTGCGTTTGACTGATGAATATTCATCAAATGCTCATGCACGCAAGCAGTTGACACCTCCAGAGTTGCTGCCACTTCTCTCCAACAATTCTCATCACCATTTTATTGTGGCAACTGATAACATCCTTGCAGCTTCTGTCGTGGTGAATTCAGTCCTCAAATCATCATCAAAACCTGACAAGATAGTCTTTCATGTCATCACCGACAGGAAAACTTATGCTGGCATGCATTCATGGTTTGCACTGCACTCTGTTTCTCCCGCAATCATTGAGGTGAAGGGCGTTCATCAGTTTGATTGGTTAACTAGAGAAAATGTGCCTGTGCTTGAAGCCATAGAGAGCCACAAGGGGGTTAGAAATCACTATCATGGTGACCATGTCAGGGGGTTAATCTTAGTGACACACCGAGGTTTTTGGCTTCAAAGCTGCAGGCTAGGAGTCCGAAATACATTTCTATACTGAATCATCTTCGAATATACCTTCCTGAGGTAATTGTACATAACTTGGATTGTTCTTCTCTTTTTCGTGGAGCCTAAAATCATTGAGTATTTTACACCATTATGATACTACTTGAATAAAATTGACTTAATGAATGGTTTTGTTGACATCTTGATTTTATAATTTTCATAATTGGCATATGCAGTTGTTCCCGAATCTCAACAAGGTGGTCTTTCTGGATGATGATGTTGTGATTCAACGTGATTTATCACCACTATGGGACATCGACCTTGGTGGCAAGGTAAATGGGGCTGTTGAGACATGCAAAGGTGAAGATGGGTGGGTGATGTCCAAGCACTTCAAGACATACTTCAATTTTTCTCATCCTTTAATTGCAAAAAATCTAGACCCTAGTGAATGTGCATGGGCTTACGGGATGAACATATTTGACTTGGCTGCATGGAGGAAAACTAGCATCAGAGACACCTATCATCATTGGCTGAAGGAGGTAATTCTTATTTTACATGCTATTCAAATTATTTTCTTCTTCCAGATGTTACTCTTAAAAGTGATCAGTTTAAATGAAATGAACACATTTAATTTATTATTATTTTTTTCTGAAGAACTAACCATCTTTTACTGTCATGGTGACCTTTATGCATGACGATAAGAAAATGTAGATTCCTGCTTATGTCTTCATGTGATATGCCTTGATTGCAGAATCTCAAGTCAAATTTGACAATGTGGAAGCTTGGGACATTGCCACCGGCCCTGATTGCATTTAGGGGGCATGTTCACCCCATTGACTCATCTTGGCACATGCTAGGCCTAGGTTACCAAGAAAAGACCAACGTCAAGAGTGTGAAAAAGGCTGCAGTGATTCACTATAATGGTCAATGCAAACCATGGTTAGAGATTGCATATAAGCACCTCCAGCCATTTTGGACAAAGCATGTGAACTACACCAATGACTTCATAAGAAACTGCCATATTTTGGATCCTGAGTATCAACAGACAGATGGGTAGAAAGTTGGAAGAGATTGGGGGGTTTTTCATGGTTTTGTGGGTTGATATATTTCACAGAATTAATTACAGAAATTGAGAAGTAGGCCACACAAGCTATGGAGTCTGACTACAGGACTGCAATGTGGAATGCTCGTGGCAAAGTATTCTTTCACCTGTAACATAGAAATCCATCAATATTTTGCTTATGGAGGGCTCACCCTTTTTTTTGGCTTGTGAAGTCTGGATCACATGCGCAGTTTCGGCCATTTATAAATGGAGCAACAGCAGCAGTTGATTGGTTGTTCTGGATGAAGATTTATTTGGTGAAGCAGCTGAATATTGATTCTTTCTGTTTTCATATCAGATTTATAATATATCCTTCTCTCTGCTTATTATTTCTCTTAATTTTTATTTCTTTTAACTTCTTAGAAGTTGCCATTCTGGTGGAGTTTGGATTATCATATTGGGAACTTGTTCAATTTGTTAGCGCAATTGTACAATTCATGAGATATTGAAAATGTGCAGAAAATTCTTTGCTTCCATTTCTCTCTCTGTTTCTCAGTTGCATTAATTTATAGTACATGAAGATAACTCCCTTATATGTTTGGATGTGAAATGGTGGGGACTAGTCTACCTCCAACATCAATGTTCCTGTCATCCATGTTGCAAGGTTGGGTCTTCTTTATATGTAAAACTTGTGCGTACATGTCATAAATACAATCTCTCCTTCTGGATCATACTATGGAGGACTAAAACTATAGGACTAAAACTATCTTTTTCGTTAGGTGATGTGAGATTAAAACTACTCTTCACCTCAGTAAACATGTTCTGATACCATTTTGAGATGTTATGGGAATGTGATTTATTTGGAGATCATCAATTTTTGTTAGCCCCTTGGGAACTGAGACATGACTTTTGAAGGCTGATGAGTACTAATGAGATCCACAATGATTGTATTCTTCGATTTGTGAGACGTGTCATTGTGGAAAGACGTGAAACATTATGGAAAGATAAGGGAAAGGTGCTCTTGACATCAAGAGACAAGGGAGTTATTATTTGTCTCCATCTTCTACACCAATTTAGTTACTTGTACAAATTTATGTGAAAAAGGAAACTTTATGTTATGTACAGCCTCCAATCCTCCATGTTAGTGCATAATTGGCCAACTGAAATATCAATTTTATGTTTCAACCTTTCCTTTCTTTATTGGTGGGTGCCATCATATTGCCCAACCAATAATAAACAAATGCCATGCCAAATGAAGAATACCAAGTTTGGCGTTGACATCCCAACCACCTTTCAAAATGGTTTCTTTATGATGGAATCCTTGTTTTTTTTCTCTTAAATCATCAAAAAGTTGCCCACAATATTTTCAGAATATATTTTGTTTCTTCAGATAAGAGGATCATTGTTTTTTTTTTTACATAAGACTGATCAGCAAAGAATTGCTGACTGTTTCTGAAATTTAAAATTTTCCTCTTATATATTTTTTCAAATTTTATAAATAAAAATCTACAACATATTTTTATAAATCTTATTCAATTTAAAATAAGCAACCAATGATTATGCCACATCAACAACAAGATTTGCATCCAAGCCATAATTATAAACCACTATTAATAAAAACTTCAACCATAAATTAAGAACGTTTGATTAGTCATTTTGCAATGCTTAAATGCTTTTATTGAAGAGTTTGTGTATGTTTTGGATTCCATAGTCATAGGAGATGGTGATGAAACGGAGGGAATGAGTACTATTAAACGGTGGCCGAATTCATTTTGACCATAATTTTAGGCGACTTTGAAAACTCCGAGAATCAATCGCCTGTTTGGTTCTCTCTTGGCGGGTTCGATTGGCTCCCACTACTTCGGTTTCTGCGTCGGATTATTTGACACTGGGAGAGAGAGAGAGAGAGAGAGAGAGAGAGAGAGACCAAAATCGATTCAGGTCCAAGCTTCTTTCAAGCCTTCACAGTTCAGGATTCCTGGCGGAGACCCATATCGAGATTTGGTTGGTTTTGGAAGGATTTGTGGATTTGGTGGAGACCCATATCAAGATTTGGGTTTTGGTGGAGAGTGGAGAAAACCCAGATTTAGATTTTGGTGGCTTTTGATAGTTTGGTGAGGACCCTTTTTGAGATTCTTGTTTTATTTTACCTTTTTATTTAATCTCTTGAGGAACCCATTTTTGTGGTTGTGATTGTTCATCAGCTTTTATGAGTACAATTTTTGTTGTTTTTTCCCCTTTTTGCATAAGATTTGGGCTGATTTTAAGTTATTGTAGTTTTATTTGGATTTTTAATGAAAACCTAATTGGGGTTTTGGGTTATTTTTTAGTTTCTGTTTGAGAATTCAATTCTGACATCTCAGTTTACTTGCCTTTTTTGTTTTTCTTGGTTCAGAAGAGAAAATAAATCTAGACCTTTGTGAGAGATGGCTGAAATCCAAGAACAGCTGAGATCAAGTTTCGGTTGCACGATGGGTCGGATATTGGTCCGAGGAAATACTCCCCTGCAACGAGTGTTGCGACTCTGAAAGAGAGCCTTCTTGCTCAGTGGCCTAAGGTTGGTGTTTGTTTCTTTTCTATCTGATGAAATTTTGGTTGCATTTTTTTGATATATCATGTATTTTGGGTGTTAGTGGCGATTACTAATAATGCTGGTTATGGATACCGATTTGCTAGATATCTTTTTACAGTTGATTTTTTTAGTAAATTTTTAAATCTTTGCTAGCTCGAGTTGATCCAGCAGTGTTATTTTTTTTATTATGTTGTGGTAAACTGTATCACATGATCATGTAAATTGGACCCTTTGAACATTTGTTGATAATGTTAGATAACTCTGTGGTACTTGCCTGATGAAAATTTGAAGTGCTGTTTGTGGTAGTGAGTACGATTGGAACATAAATCGGTGAATGATTTCTTTTTTGTTTATTCTGAGAAAATGTTGTGATTGGGTTGCAGGAGTTTAGTTCTTTATTTGCAGATATTGTATCTTTCACGGTCATAAATATGCCTATCCATGAAGCAAGATATGCCTCCTAAATTCATAAATGTCAAACAACTTGCATTAGTCTCATCTGCATTGTCAACCACGCATTATTCAATGCTTCTTGTGAATAATTTGATCATTTTATTCTCATTATAATGCTACATATTTACACACTGTTCTATAACGCTTATAATCATGTGATGAACATTAGTCAATTTCCATCCTTCTATCTTCAACAAAAAAAGTGGTTCTTTGTTATCATTTCTGTAAATCTCTTGCAATTTAATTTACAGATAATTTTATGGTAATTATAATGGATTCCATACACAATTCCTTTTGAAAATTCAACCATATCCTATTTGTCAAACAACCTGTAGTTTTAGTTCTAAAAATTGTTATGTCGTAGAGTCAATTACATTGATTTGTGTAGGCATTGCAAGACAATGCAGTTTAATTATTTATATAGATTAGTTTTGCCCACACATATAGGCAGTAGAGGTATGCTATGTTGCAACACATGAAAACAATTCATCAGATTCAGATCATAGTTTAAGAAGCTTATCACATGATATGGTTTATATTTTCATTGGGTGCTTGAAGTGCTGAAAGTCAATTATTTGAAGAAACAGTTTATTTAATTTCAATTAGTGGACCGTTCACAGGTATGTAATGGACATGTGAGAACGAACAATCTGATGGTATCAGAGAGTGAGATAAGAAAAAAAAAATTTGCATTATCATATAGCTGGAAAATTAGGAACTGGGGGTAAAATGGATATACTGAACAAGAGAGGAGAAATCTTGTGGCTTGCAGGACAGACTTGGCTTCCAGTTGCTCACTTTCTTAAGTACAATTAATTTCATGTAATTATTCCTTTTCTTTTAGTCCCCATAGAATTGGATGAGGGCTTATGAAATTTTGTTTGGGTTACTGAAAAAGTTCATCGAGTGACTAGCACAGTAGAATGCGAGGAAAATTGAATGGTACGGAGTTATTACTTTGCAAAATAATTATCTATCTTCTCAGAAATATCTTAATAATTTGCAGATAAATTTGTGACAATCACTATTATATTCCAATGTTCCATAACATCATCTCTGCTATTTTTGTTAGTGTAGGTTGATTAAACTGTCTTAAGGACTCATCAAATGATTTATATCTTGATGACAGAAAAGGAGGATGGCCCAAGAACGGTGAACGATCTCAAACTAATAAATGCTGGAAGGATATTGGAAAACAATAGGACATTGGGAGAATGCAAGAGTCCTTTATGTGATGCCACAGGAGGTGTAACAACCATGCATGTCGTTGTCCGGCCTCCCTCTTTAGAAAAGGGAGCAGGTAATAAAATGTTCCAAATTTCCCATCTAAAATGGTGCATACCCATCTGTGCTTTTGTTTTTCTGATTTATTCCACCCATCATGTTGTGAAACAGAAAAGAAAGCATCGAATCAGCGAAAAGAGAGCAGTTGTGGATGTGTAATCTTGTGATTTCCATTCAAAGTCCATAACCAATGAAATAATAGTGAGCAAGGTATCCAACTCTGAGCTTGAGTGTGATTTGTTCTTTGGTCATGAGGAGAAATATTAACATGAAGAGAACATTTACAAACTGAGATCTGTTTATGTATTTCCATTGGCAGCAGAGATGGATTCATCTACAAATATTAAATGCAGTAAGCACTACCCAGTTGGCAGATCGAAACACAGAAATCTGTTCTTCGCAAACTATTGTTATTATTTCATGTGTACATTGATATGCTTCTTGGTTGCTGTGGCTGTCTTATACCATGTAACTCAATTTTGTTTTACAGCCTTCAACTGCAATATTTGTATCCTTTTTGTCATTATTCTAAGGTTTATGTGATTTGGTATTCAATTTCCCTGTATTTGCAAGCTTTTGCTGGGTGTTAAATGTGTTTTTGGTGTTGATGTTTCTGAGGAATTGTTTCTTGATTGATCATTCCGATTAGCCGCTTAGGGATATTATATTATGTCTCCATTTGTTATCAACATAAATGAAAAATATTACCTCTTCAGTTGCCAGTTACATGTCTTAGGGTGTGTTTGAAAACACAGTTTTTGCTTTTAAATTTTAGTTGTTTTATATACAATTACTTAGGATGTAATAATAAAAGCTGTTTTATGAAACACAGATTTTGAGGCACAATCCTCTAACAAAATTCACATATTGCTTTTCATATAAGTTGAGACGTTTGATAACTTATATTGAGCTTTTAGCTTTTTAAAAAGTTAAAATTATCCCAAATTGAGATGCCAAACTCACCCTTAGATATGAATGCTATACTTATGGTGCTTTCACTAGGATTCATCTTTGCCTGAAACAAGGAGGAAAAAGAAAATAACGCTCATACATTCAATCCATTTTTACAGTCCTCTCTGTAGTCTCATACACTATGATACATATATAAGGCGCTATCATTTGGGGTTTCATTAATAAAATATGACCTAAAAAAATATTTCATATTTTCAAAATGAAAAAAAATATATTGTATCTTAGTATATACTTCATTTTAGATAATAGCATGGACTGTGAATGAGGCTACACTTGGCTGGACATACCATATTCTAAACGAAAAGAGCCTTATTGGGCTAGATCAACAAGATGCGTGACCATGTACATTATTGAAATCAAATTTGACGAAAAAGTCCTCATAAAATATATTTTCTTTGTTATTAGAAGGGTTGGATCTGTAAAAACGTGTTTTTTTTAACAGCTTAACAGGAATTCCTTTTCATTTTCCCAGCGAAACGCCAAAATCAACGGAATCTAAAGACCCTTTCCATATGTTACACCGGGATATGATGCAGTTTGACAGAATCAACGGCTTAAAATCGCCCAATAATAATATGCGTATCTTTCCAGATCACACGGTCTATGTTTCAACTGAATGCTTTAACCTCCTCTTTGAACTGTGCTTATCCAAAATGATACCAAATCTTGTTCTAATGGTATTTATAATAATCAATCTCTTAAATATAGATTTTGACTTCTTATCCAAACCATTATCTAAGGTAATCTTGTTTTCCTATACATATAAAAGCCACCACCAATGGAGGAGCAAAATAAAAATAGAAAACAAAAGTAGCAATGGCTGTCAAGAGAGCTCATCTTCTGCTATCTCTTCTTCTTCTTGTTCTTCTTCAATGTCACCTTCAGACAGTCTTCTGTGATGATGTGAAGGTGACGGTGAAAAGCGTGACGAACATCGCGAGCACCGACGACAACTTCGTATGCGCGACGTTGGATTGGTGGCCCCCTCAGAAGTGCAACTATGATCAGTGTCCATGGGGAAACACTTCAATTATCAATCTGGTAATTCTTTTTAATGAGCTTGTGGGATTTTTGTTTTATTTGTGCATGCATGTTTATTTGTGTTTAAGATACTATTACAAATCAATCAGAATTTATAACAATCATTTTGATGTTTGTGGAAAGAGAAACAATTATATGAATTAACACCATGAATAACAAATTCAATCGAAATTTAGCCAAAAAAGGGCTTGCATAGCGGCATAGCCAATACTCTCGATCTTCTTCAAATACACCTTCACGTTGAATTTCGTAGGGATCTTTTTCGTGGGAATATAAGATCGTTGAGTTCTATTCCTAATATTTGCTAAATCTATTATGAAATATTGCTTCTTGTGGTCCAATCCTTCAAGAACTTGTTGGCCACTCAATTTGCATCAAATGTCATCTATGACCATTGACATACGTCCATGTACTGTTCTATGATAAAAAAAAGGTGTCGTGTGTTTTTTTTTTAAGAAAATGATATAAGCCTTGTGTACAGCCTCATATACAGTTATGGCCAGTTTTTTTTTATATAAAAAATACACTAATCCAATAAAGTATATACTGAGATATACTAGTATATATATTTTTAAAAAATATTAAAAAAATGCATTTTATACACTGACAACACAATACCGCAGTGTACGATGCTCAGACGGGCTGCAAAACGGACTAAATCAGTGCTCTTTTTTGCAGTACATGATGATTAATTAAGCACAGTAGGGACCTCATAATGGGCTGAATCTTGATCCAAATTTCATGGCCCATTTCATATCATAAAAAGCCCATGATATGATATGTTGAGTTTTTCCCAATTCATTGTTCTTATTGACCCTGTTTATTGTTTTGTGATAATTTTTTTAATAAATACAAGAACTTTTTTTATTTTTTGGGATTTGCTTTTATGTAAAGAATACATATGAGTCCATACAGTGAGTGAACTTTTTATCTCTGAATACCATTTTGCAGGACTTGAATAACACAATTCTTAACAAGGCAGTCAGTGGTAAGTTAATTCAATTTTCAAATTAATTTTGTTTACAACGATTTGATCCTTGGTATAAAGTTCATCTGCTTTGAACTGTATACTTATGTTTCACAGTAAAGTTCACTTATTTTTTTGTGATGAAAATTTGATGCAGCTTTCAATCCATTGAGGATCAGAATTGGAGGGACATTAGAAGACAAGGTTTTGTATGACGTCGGCCACGCCATTGACAACTGCCCAGACTTCAACACAAGCAATGGCTTGTTTGGCTTCACAAATGGTTGCCTTCACAGGCAAAGATGGGATGAAGTCACTAACTTCATGAAGAACAACAAGTATGTTCAGCACATCTTCTAACAATGCAGAAGCCATGTCTGCTATGTTTAATAGTCCAATCAGTTTTATGTGATCTTTTGTTTGGGTGGTTTCAGAGTATTGTTGACATTTGGACTAAATGCGCTCATTGGGAGGACTAAAACTTCCAACAGCGATCTCTATGAAGGCGATTGGGATGGGAGAAATGCGCGTGATTTGATTGAATACACTTACTTGATTGGATACGATGTCGAATCCTGGGAACTTGGTAATTAAAGTCACTCGTTTATAATTTTGTAAGATAGCATTTGAAAACGGGTTTGAATAAATTCTGTAGATTCTTCCTTTACAATAATCATATTTAATACACATTCATTTCCAAACACCCCGTGTCGATCTTAAACAACGAAGAAAATGAAAAATAACTTTTAGCTACAAAAAATTGTTCTAGAAATTTAATAAAAATATGTTTTTTTGAAAAGTTGTTTTAAGAAGATGCTTTAAATGAAATACTAATTTTCAAACACATCTACAGCCACAATGCCCGTCTATGTTTAGAACCAATTTTCATGAAAACTATATTGTTGAATTTGAACACATAAGAACTAAACTATGAAGTGAAAAGCTAAGCCCTGTTTGGATGGGGGTAATAAGGGAGGAATAGATGAGAATAAGACCAAACGCTGTTTGTTTGTAAGGAAAAATGGGGTATAACTATGTTAGAATAATGTGAGAATAAATTGATATTTGTATTCTAGCCCCTCTTTAGATTTGTGTTATTTCACTTAATCTATTTCACTGTTATAAAATAGCTTACATGTCAAATAATTTATCATCACCTCTATTAAATAAAGGAACCCGCATGCCAAATCATTTTTTTTATAAATCTTTCTTCACTTCTTATTTATTTTTTATTCACAACTTAATCATTATCAATTAAACAACAAATTTTTTTATTATTACATTTTTCAATGCAAATAACTAAAAGCACAACCAAACAAATAATGATTTATTATTTATCTATATTGAAATAATTATCCATTCGAGAATAGTTTATGTCGCTGTACCCAAACAAGAGCTAAAAGTTTTAAACAGAATAAATGTTTAGATTAATAGAAGCAGAATCAGTTTGACAATTGCTTCCAAACGGAGCTGTTCAGACTTCTTATGATCACGCATTTTGTGATTAGGGAACGAGCTATGCGGCGGTGGAGTTGGAGCGAGGGTGGATGCTCAGCAATACGGGAAGGATATGATCATGCTCAGAGCAATCGTAGATAGCGTGTACGAAGACTCTACATACAAGCCGAAGGTGTTGGGTCCTGGTGGTTTCTTCGACAAACAATGGTTCGATGAATTCCTCCAGTCTTCAGGGCCTAACATTGTCGATGGAGTTACCCATCACATTTACAACCTCGGTCCAGGTTCGATTAAAGAACATTTATAGCTTTCATGAAAGGATCAATTGAGATTATATTATGTATATGTATTTGTGTTGTTATGGTTTTCAGGAGATGCTCCTGATTTGCTTCAGAAGATACAAGACCCAGTCTATCTTTCTGAGGTAGCTCAGACTTTCAAAGACGCACAGACTTCCGTTTCACAATATGGGATGTGGTCGGCTCCTTGGATCGGGGAATCTGGTGGTGCTTACAACAGCGGCGGCAAATACGTCTCCCACACCTTTGTTGACAGCTTCTGGTGAGAATCTAATGCAGCAGAAGAATGCTAAAGAAATCCGAATCTAACAAACAATTCTCAAAAGAGATCGAAATTGAAATAACTCTCAGTATTATTGATATGGACTCAATTAGACCCAACACATTAATCATGATTATATAATTTAATGAAAATAGAAAATATTCAAAGAATATAATAGCCACTTAATTTGGGATCCCACGAATGAGTGAGAACTGATGGCAATCAATTCTGACATTTGTGTAAAGAAAAACAGCCTTGTGAATTATTACCCTAAATAGCAAATTCCACGAAATACGCTGATTCTGAGATGGTTGAATTTTATTCATACGGACTGCTAAATCTATGCTTTCATTTCTTGGATTACTTCTTCTAGTTCAATTTTTCTTCTTCTTATATATTCATTATTAACTTCAACTGCTACTATTGGTGTTGAAATGTTTCACGTACACTACTACATTTAGTACATTCAATCTTGAACAGTATGCATTTGGACCTGTTTTTAACCATTTGAGATTTCCAGGTACTTAGATCAACTGGGGATGACATCCACATTTGATCACAAGGTATACTGTCGGCAGTCGCTAATCGGAGGAAACTATGGTCTGCTCAACACCACCTCATTCATTCCAAACCCAGACTACTACAGGTACAGTCTTCCCCAACATTTGATTCTGTAATTCAAACCCAATAATTCTTCTTAACATACATTTGTATGATCAGTGCTCTCCTTTGGCACCGACTGATGGGAACCAGCGTTCTGTCCACCACTCACGAAGGCTCGCCATACCTGCGAACATACTCACATTGCTCCAAACAGAAGGCAAGCCTTACAAAGACTTAAAATCTCCTCTGTTTCTGAACACATATTCAGCTTATATTATGAAAGCCTAACATGGGTCTCTTATGTATATGTTTATCACAGCCTGGAGTGACTCTATTACTGATCAATCTATCCAACTCAACTTCGTTTAACATCACAGTTGAGAACGACATGAACTTATACCCGGATAAAATGACACGGTTCGATCAGATGATGCTGCAGACCAGTGGGCTAAGGGAGGAGTACCACCTGACCCCAAATGATGGCAATGTTCAGAGTGATGTGGTGCTCCTTAATGGGTCCCCGTTGGAGCTTACGTGCGATGGGGACATCCCCGATTTGGTTCCAGAGATCGTCGATGGTTCGTTGCCGATTCAGATGGCTCCCTCTTCCATTGCCTTCATCAATATCAAGGACTTCCAGGCTCCAGCTTGTGCTTAGACACTCCACTATGTTAATGAAGCGTGTATTCATGTACTAGTCCATAACCGTTTTTTCATGTATATTTTTTGGTGGTTCTCATTATTGAATGTTATGATTAGAGCTCTAGATTAATTTGAGGTACTGGTCCAAAACATGTCCTGACTTGTTCTGGTCCAAAACATGTCCTGACTTGTTTTTATATATATAAATAACGAAGGAAATCCCGTGGCTGACTTTAATATCTTGACTTGTTCTGAAAATTACACACTTCTTCATCTTCAAGACAAGCATATTGACATATGTTCTTGGTGAGATTGCCCTCATTGTTTGAGTACCTTTGGTTAGAAAGGAGGGTTTATTTGTTAAAAACATGCAAAGACCTAAATTAATAGAAATCCTTTTGTATATATAGTTCTTTCAAGAGATTAATGAAAAATTTTCAGAAACACAAATCAAATTCAGTGAACATGGATAGCAAACTCCAACTTTTGTTTTTGTCTCGCAAACTTTGGTCTGGTAGTTAGAACACACTTTTGGAGGATCTTTGGATCAAATCCTGTGTGAACAAAAGTTGTTTAAATCCCTTTGGGGTTAGTTCATGGGCTCTTTTGGGTACCCAAGGCTCCCAAAGTAGTTACATCCTTTTGGGCAGGCCCGTGGGCCTCTAGGTCTCATCCATACACCTAGTAGGGCCTCTGGGAAAATTATCAATTTGCATCAAGACAGATTTCTCACCAGGGCAATTTAAGCAGCCATCGTGTCCTTACTATAAGTTGTGAGAAGTGTGCAATAGCATTCGTGACCATAATAATAGGAGTAATTAAGTTAATGCATCTTGAATCCTCCGTCTACACCATTTGTTATTGGTTAATAAGATTGGTTATCAGAGGTGTGAAATCTATTTTGAGAGCACTTGGGAAATGAATTTGTTCATTGTGGCAGCGTGAGTGGGATAGATAACAAATTCTCATTAATTATTATATAACAAGGGGTGCACTGTTTGTGATTCAAGCCTTCTTTAATTATAGTTTTAATTATTTTTAGTTTGGTAGATACTTTTATATATTATATTCTTAGATTTTTCTTATTAATATATATACCTTCCATTAAGAAAATTGTTTATTACTTTTCTATGACTACCCATTTTATAGTTTTACAAGCTTTTATCAATAAACTGACTAATCATAATACATGACATTCATAAACTCACACGAAGGTAACGATAGAATTTGAACTCATGCAATCACATGTGAATGGTATCCCCTGTCTTTGACCAATATGTAATGTTTACTGAATGGTATCTCTGCTGTATCCACATTAGCAAGACAAAAACCCTTTTAATTGTATATTCGAATCATCTATAGTTATGTAGATCATTGAAGAAAAAATTGATATCTCCGAATCTTATATGTATATGATATATTGTAAGAAGAAAGAGATTAGAGGTGCCGACAGTGAACCAGGAGTTTTTCAATTCACAACTTGTTTACCAGATGCCATTATATCAGCTACAAATTCTTTGTTTATAGTTAACATGTGCAAACGGACAAAACAAATTTTTTAAGGGAAAAAGCTTATGCAATTATTAAATTTACCAATCAAATAGTCGATCAAGATATAATTTTGGGGGGGTGGGGGTCCCATAACGTCTGTGTCTGTGAACACGTTCAACAACTTGGGAGCACCATTAATGTTGGATTATGTTTTGATCTGGTGTATTACATCGGATGGCCATGGTGACACCAGGTGCACCTAATTGTTGTAACACTAATTAGTTGATTAATTAAGATTTAATATTAAATAACATTTAAGAAAGAATCTATTGAAAACAAATTTGTTTGTTAGGAGATTACTTGGAGATGAAATTATTTATCCATATAAATATTCATTTTGTAAGATTTTTTTGTATTTCAACTATTATAGTGGATTCTCAATTTTCGTGGCCTAGGCCAAACCATCTGTTTTTCTGTTTTTCATGTGATTGTGTTTCTCGTTTTTGTGTACGATCTCATATTTTATAGACGGTTTCCTTCCGTGAAATAGTTTCCAACAATTAAAAGTGGCAAATAATAATTGTTTTCAATCAGCAAAATCGACAATCATCAATTGTATATTAAAACCTCAACAATTCCGGAGATTATCGGTGAAAGAGATGATCTCATATCTTTGAAATTTCAGACGATTAGATGCGGTCTCCACATCGACTCCAACTATTTTGTTTATATTTAATTAACTTATAATCACTAAATTATGCAACTCAATAATTCAAAATGACTCCGGAAAAGCTCATGCAATGCAAATCAATGAATCTTTTTGGTCTCATTTTTTCCTTATTGATTTCATTTAGTTCACGCCCCATCATTTTTTTCTATCTGTTTTGCATTCTTAGGCATCTGCCGGTGTATATGTAAATTGAAATTGATTCAATGAAATCACTCACACTAGAATGGTTACATATTTAATTACAAAAGATTTTGGATTGAAAAAAAGATCTCTATCTTCTTCAACAACCTTTATCAGAGGTCTAGATTGCATGTGATATTGTTTAGGAACTTCATCTAATTGATTTGAACAAGTCAATATAACATCGTTGGGTTGTTATCTTGACTTCGTCTAATACTCTGCCCTCAAGTTAAGCAATGGTTGAAGAAAGTTTAACTTGTCATTTTAACTGTTTGAAATAGTTGTGAACCCAAGCCTTAGTGAAGATGTGAGTAACCTAATACATCAAGGATTTTTTGAACATGTGTTTGCACGAAATGATAGTCAATATTATTATGTTTTATGTGACCAAGGAACACCCGATTATATTTTTTAGAATGGAAAAAAAGAATGCATTAATAACATAGTATAGAATATAAAAATGTATGCATTCAATTAATTCAAATATATACATGTTATTTTTAAAAAATATTACCTTCATTAGATAAATATATATATTCAAAAAAATTGAAAGCATATCGAAGCCGTAAAACTGCAATAATGATAAGTGTATGACATTTTCCTAAATGAATTAAAATTTGAATACAGAATAATGAATTCGATTGTGTCCAGCAGCGGCCCTATAGGCCTACCTCTCCTATACCATGTGGTGTCACTTGGGAGAACGGCATTTTTGGGAACACCTAATTCTATAAGAAAGAATAACGAACTATTTAACAACCTTATGATAGACAATTAGGTTGCACGTACGTATTTTTGTAGTTTTAGTACATACGGACGATTAATATATAATTTTGATTGCTTATCATCCATGCTATTTAAGTTTCAACTGGAAAATAAAATATCGAAAAATGTTAACTGAGTCCAATTTTCAGTTGCAAGAAGAACAGTTGCAAAAGAGTGCACTAATGGTCCATCTGATGATCAGATTTGGACGACACCCCAGTCACATGTTGACGTTGGAGGTTTTGTCAGACTTTTAGACCCACATCGAAAGACAGGTAAAAAAGCGGGACGGCCAGATGATATAAAAGGAGAGGTGCTGACGCCGTGGGAACATGTTTACCTGGACGGGGTCACCGGTGATCGGCAAAGTCTGTGGCCTAGGACAGCGACTTCCATTGCATATTGGGAGGAACGCCCACGTCGCAGAGTGTACGTCGTATACCCGATTTTAACTAATTTTTAAACTTTTTGACACATTTTTAAGTGATTATATAGTTGATTTGATTTTATGATTGCATCTAGATAACCAAATTTGCATTCGGTTCAAAATGGGAATGCTCAAAGAAAATTACAAGAGAACATTGTCAAAAGTTGAGAAGAACTTTACTGGACCATACAAAAGCTTCATTTCCTAATACAATTTTAATTGTTTTCAACATAAACTGGTGTGCTTCTAAAAATCAAGTGATCGTGAGCAATTCAAAAGGCAAAAGCTACCGCGGGTATGATTGTATGAATGATTGCCAGATTTTGCCCGTGGTGATCTTATCTCCTCTTCATTTGAGTTTTTTCCCGGACTCCCATAGATCATTTAAAGAAGAAATGCCGTCGTTGAACTTAGAAGACGCCATGTCTATTTTGCAATCCCGCATTCGAAGATGATGTGGGTCCCTCTTCAAAAAAATTTTACAGTTGTTAGTCCTTTTAAAAAAAATTAAAGGATTTTTTTACATATATATATATATATATATATCATTAAAATAATAAATACTATTTTTAACCGTACCTTTTAAAATACTTTAAATTAAATAATCAAATGAAAAATGTATACCTTCTTTGGTCATGTTAGTGGCGAAATGGGATTATAGACAGCATTATGACTTGAGTGTAATAGCGTGGTTCTGAAACTCCTACACTTGTATGATGGAAAATGTTAAACATAGCCTCATATAAAGTGTACCACGAACGAGGCCATCTTTATCGACACGAGAGTGTACCAGGGAAACATGTGAGACATGTTTCGGGGGTGCATGAGAGATTGGGGATGATACATCGCTAGGGACGTGCAGTTTCAAGATAGGAACCTCCTGATCATGGGGTGACAGTGTGGGTGCGAGAGTCCTAGCCTTGCTAGTTAGATTGTTCTTCTAATCTGCGGCGAGGATTTCTTTTTTCTTGTATCTTTTTTTACTTTATCTATTCCCATCCATTCGAAATTTGTAATTCGAATTCAGAAATGAAATCGGGTAGCAAACATCTACCTTTCTTTCAAAAAATATAGAGTCTGGCATATAGTTTACAATTGTTTTCATATTTTAAAAATAATATATTTCATCTGATAAAATGTGTATATATTTTAATGAAAGATGAAGTATATAATCTAACAAATTATGTGAACCCATTTTGATATATCATAAATATATAAAACCAAGGTGCTCATGAAGGAGAGTCACCCCTCACTGGCTGTAAAAGGACCCCTTTGATGACGAGCCCTCCCTTCCACTGTCCGCTTGTGGTTTCTGACAGCTTAAACGCCACCCCCCTTCCCTTTGAATCCGCCCCAGAATTGAATTCTCCACCCACTAACTGCCCCCCATTGCCCCTTAAATTCTTCAGGATCCAAAATTATTTCTTCTTTGTGCTCTGTATTGTCCGGTCGTTCGAGAAGTCCTTTATGGTTAGGATGAACACCACTTCGTAATTCACACCTGGTCCGTCAAAGCCCGTCCGCTGCAAACCAGCAAATGTCCATAAGGCACGCCACCTCCACATCCTCGTCACTGTTAAATACAGTCTAATATACCTCGTTAGTTATATATATATATATATATATATATATATATATATATATATATATATATATCGACGACTAGGTGCGGTGTGCGGTCGGTGCGGTGTGCGACGTGGGCCGTCCGATCGCGGGTCCATCGCATCCAATGGTCGACGTGAATCGCACCCGACCGTCCAATGCGATGGACCCGTGATCGACGGCCCGTGATTGCGCACCGCACCTAATCACAACTATATATATATATATATATATATATATATATATATATATATATATATATATATATATATATATATATATATATAAGGCCATGCGGAATGTGCGAATCACGTATATACATCACTTATCGAGGTATATGCGTCAATAGAGATAGCATATCAGATCATTGAAGCATATACTTCATTGAAGCTTATCGAGATATATACTGTCATTATTAGCGCATATACCTCGATAAGCGATGTATATATGGCTTCACGCTTCAGGAGATTTTAAGGAATCACCAAGGGAATCTCATAAAAGAAAGATATACCTCTATAGGCTTCGAATAATTTGGTTGAGAAAAATATATAGTATGAAACATATCAGTCATTGCGAATAATGTAGAGTAGAATGGAATGACATACTCATTAACAGAGCATTTTTCGACGCTTACTTTGCTGGCCGAAAAGCACAAAACACACTTCGAAGAGTCACTCTCCCGGATGAAGTTGTTAGCTTCTTCTCCAACCCCCTCAACCAATCCTCCTCACCTCATGTGGCAAAAAAGATCAACTTCAATGCCACACTATCCGACCAAGAGGCAACAAGACAGGTTCATGAAGTCACTGAGGAAGAAATTCTAGACAATCTAAAGTGGATGAAGGCCAATGGAAGTCCAGGACCAGATGGTTTAATTGTGTTTTTCTTCGGGCACTGTTGGAAAATAGTTGGCAGGGATGTGGTAAAAGTGGTCAAAGAATTCTTTATGTCTCGCTAAAGATGGATACCTTAACTCTTCGATTACTCCCCTTTTATAGGGCCTGGCTGCTTAGATAGCCGTTGCTATCCACTTCCTAGTCATTGTAACGACTTTCCTTAATGATTGCTTTGTGGGCGATTTTAGTGGTAACCTCCATGCTTTAATGTAGCTCAACGTGCCCTTAATTACCCACGCTCTGTGAATAAGGGTCTTAGTTATCTGCCTGGCAGTTTCAGACGTTATGGCGTCTAACCGTTTCTTCAGTCCTCCTCGTGGTCTTTGGCCTCGTCATTTACTCGACGTGCTCGTAAGCATTGTCCGCAGGTGTAAGACCACCCGACCATACCTTTAATATGGTCGTGTCTCATTTACCCAGGTCGACATTTGTTCACGCGGTGCAAGGTCATCTGATCAGATCTTCAATCTGATCGTGCCTTGTTTACTTCAGATGACATTCACCTGCAAGGTTTAAGACAACCCGACCACACCTTCAATCTGGTCGTGTCCCACCTACTTGAAAGTGTCCTCATGGTATTCCGAATTCGGATTCGAGTTTTCATATTTCAGGTGTGAGACCTATACCCGTCTAGGTCTTACCACGTGTCGTTTTCTATTATGGTGTAGATTTTTTCCTCGACACTATCGGTGGTAGTGTTGTCAAATGTACCCAAGATAGGTCACACCCCTAAATTAGGTAAGGTCATGCGGCATGTGCGAACCACGTATATACATCACTTATAGAGGTATATGCGTCGATAGAGATAGCATATCAGATCATTGAAGCATATACTTCATTGAAACTTATCGAGATATATAGTGTCCTTATTAGCACATATACCTCGATAAGCGATGTATATACGGCTTCATGCTTCAGGAGATTTTAAGGAATCACCAAGGGAATCTCATAAAAGAAAGATATGCCTTTATAGGCTTCAAACAATTTGGTTGAGAAAAATATATAGTATGAAACATATAAGTCATTGCGAATAATATAGAGTAGAATGGAATGACATACTCATTAACAGAGCATTTTTCTACGCTTACTTGGCTGGCCGAAAAGCACAAAACACACTTCGGAGAGTCACTCTCCCGGATGAAGTTGTTAGCTTCTTCTCCAACCTCCTCAACCAATCCTCCTCACCTCATGTGACAAAAAAGATCAACTTCAAAGCCACACTATCCGACCAAGAGGCAACAAGACAGGTTCATGAAGTCACTGAGGAAGAAATTCTAGACAATCTAAAGCGGATGAAGGCCAATGGAAGTCCAGGACCAAATGGTTTAATTGTGTTTTTCTTCGGGCACTGTTGGAAAATAGTTGGCAGGGATGTGGTAAAAGTGGTCAAAGAATTCTTTATGTCTCGCTAAAGATGGATACATTAACTCTTCGATTACTCCCCTTTTATAGGGCCTGGCTGCTTAGATAGCCGTTGCTATCCACTTTCTAGTCATTGTAACGACTTTCCTTAATGATTGCTTTGTGGGCGATTTTAGTAGTAACCGCCATGCTTTAATGTAGCTCAACGTGCCCTTAATTACCCACGCTCTGTGAATAAGGGTCTTAGTTATCTGCCTGGCAGTTTCAGACGTTATGGCGTCTAACCGTTTCTTCAGTCCTCCTCGTGGTCTTTGGTCTCGTCGTTTACTCGATGTGCTCGTAAGCATTGTCTGCAGGTGTAAGACCACCCGACCAGACCTTTAATATGGTCGTGTCTCATTTACCCAGGTCGACATTTGTTCACGCGGTGTAAGGTCATCCGATCAGATCTTCAATCTGATTGTGCCTTGTTTACTCGAGATGACATTCACCCGCAAGGTTTAAGACAACCCAACCACACCTTCAATCTGGTCGTGTTCCACCTACTTGGATTCAAGTTTTCATATTTCAGGTGTGAGACCTATACCCGTCTAGGTCTTGTCACGTGTCGTTTTCTATTATGGTGTAGATTTTTCCCTCCACACTATCGGTGGTAGTGCTATCAAATGTACCCAAGATAGGTCACACCCCTAAATTATATTCTATAAAAAAACATTAATCTCATTATAGAAAACGATGATATAATGTGACAAAGTTAAACGACATTTTCGGTGAATATATTTATAAATTGAGAAAATTGATATAATTCCTTGTTAGCTAAATCAATTTTAGTCCATGTAAAATTAAAAAATCTCCACAGATTCCCAGAAAGTATGTATGGTAATTAGTAGATTTAGCCCTTGAATTAAATTGCCATCAGTTTATATGGAATATTCCAATAATATCCAGTTTATTAAATGGATCTCCAATAAATGACATTCGAATAAGTCTTTACAAAATATGAAAAATGTGACTTAATCCTTTTGAAATGTCCATGTCTTTTCTTAAAAATACTCTTGTTATCCTATATTTACCAACAGTATAAAAGAAAAGGAAAAAACATAGATGGAACTAACTCACATAAAAATTAATTAAAGGATGAAAGCACGATAATGATTTAATTAGATGATAAAATCGTACTTTTGTTATAAAAATCAAATGACATGGGATATAAGTGCATGTTTTGGAATTTCAGGGGGTGCCCTTCACTGGACGTATAATGGCCCCTTTGATGACAAGCCCTCCCCACCAATGTCCGCCGCCGATCATAACGAATGTGACCCTTCCTGTGGAGTCCCCTGAATTAAATTCTCCAACCACTAACTCCGTCCATTGCCCCTTGAGTTCTTCAGGATCCAAAAACATTTCTTCTTCGTGCTCCGTATTGTCTGGGCGTTCAATCTTCAGTCTCACTTTGCTATGCTCCCAGCCGTACGAGAATTCCTTCATGGTCAGGATGAACACCACCTCATAAGTCACACCTAATGATGTGAACTGAGTTTTGATTAAATCGATAAGTACATCCCTTTTCTATTAAAGAGGTTAAGGGATCAAATCTTAAAAATCATCATTCTTCAAAAAAAATTTGTACCTGGTGATAACAGCGACACGTCGAAGTCTCTCCGCACTTCAAGCCAGCAAACGGCCTTCAGACACGCCACCTCCACATCCTCATCACTGCCAATCCAAAAAGGAGTCATATTTACAGTCTCATATATCTTTTTAGTCATTGAGCGAGGTATACATGGAATAGATTTTATGGAAATCTGTTAAAAAAATTGGTTTCAAACAGGGGGCAAGATTGATTAATTGTAAACCCACCAAGAATCGTTTGAAGGAATCCAGTTCCAATATTGCTTATCTTCAGCCCAAGCGATCCACATATACCTGGCGAACAACATGAAACAATTGTAGTCCGATTCATCTACCCAATATTTCTGCAACAAAAAAGGTTAATTAATCAACAGAGAACTAAAAATGTGTTTCTCCTCCTAAATTGATCCTACCAGCCACTGTGACTTCACCAGATCCCACCACAATGAAAGATTTCTCCCATTTATTAATATTCTTAATTGAAAAGCTAAACTTGAGACAAAATCAGAAGTTTAGTGACCAAGAGAGGTGGATTGTTATATTATGAAGTCTGATTCCTGGGCGCAGAGTATTTTGTTGGCACTTCACAGAATCAGACAGGGTTTTTAATTTTATTGTGAAGAGATAGTGGATTGATTTCTGATGTGCTCCGTTGACGTATGTAAGGTTTGTCGAAACACGTTAATTCTGTGTGTTTGTCTTTGAGATTTGGTTGATTATGCTCTAGATCGATTGTTTCCAAGATCCTTGAATCATAACATGGATCACAGCCCCTAATCACAAAAATAAAATCAGAAGGCCTAGTGGAATTTAAACTTATGAAACAAATTAATTAAAGATAAAACTAGTGGATGCTCAGAAGAGAAGCTTTACCATTTCCTTTTTATTCAAGTAGATGCCGGAACGGAGTCGTTGAAGGAGATCGGACTTGTCATCGGCATCTTTCACTATGTCTTTGAATTTGTGATACTGTACTTCTGGTAACACCTCCTCGGCCTCATCTGGGGATAGAAGGGACAGAATGGACAGACAGCAAGCCATGTTTTGTTGTTCTTAATTAACTCTTTTTGGCTTGTTAGCTAGGCATTGTTTGATATGGCTCTTATAACTATAGCTTGAACTGAGCAGAAGCTTTTATAGCTAAAGCTGCACCTTTCATGGAACGACTAACCCCACCACCCTATTCTCTGATCCTTATCTTACCGAACCGACCATCATAAAATTTTATCATTTGAGCCCCTTGAGTCCCTCCCGGGCTTTGAGAGCTGGTGGCCATTGGTGCTGGCAGAGCCGCCTTTTCTGCTCTGAACATTTTAAACATGTGCTCATATGCCTTTAACTCAATGCATTCTTGACTTAAATTTGGGAATCTTTTAGTGTATTCTCCAATAAGGTTTGTTTTGATAGTCTCATAACTATCTTCCCGTGGTTTTCCATAAATTGGTAATTTATAACCAGATAAAATTTTTCGTGGGTCATATTTAGCCCACCACTTAGTATATATATCTCTCTTGAGGTGAGGAGGAAACCTTTTTTCTACCTGGAAATCCCATTGGAGGATCCATGGTATCCCCGTCTGGTTGTGATATTTCAATAAATCAATGCTATTTTGTGGGTTTAATTCTTCCTGCTCCATATGAGCTTGGATGTCTCCTGGTAAGTTTTTCCAATTAGCACCAAATACTTGCCACCAGGAGTAAAACCAATTTGGAATTTTGGCCTGGCAGACAAAATGGATAAACCAAGAATGTTTTAAGACACAGTTTTGGACTAATAGTACATTTTCCCAGGCTTTCTGGTAATCCCAATAATTATAGTAATTGGGTCTGATCACTGATTTTTGGAATCGCCTAGAGGCATTGGGACTCTTATCCCAGTCTTTTAAGGATAATATCTTTTGGATGCATAGTTTAGAATATGAGATCTCTAAGGTGCTCTTGTTCTTATAATGGTGCACAATTCTGACACTGTTTGTTTCTAATAGGATGTTTTCATAGTAATCAGGATTTTTCCCTATCATATCAGGGATATAGAAATGGTAGCCAGTACCAGAATGATCATCTTTGGGGAAGTATATCTTAATAAGTTCTGCTATTTCTTTGTCTACTTCATATTTCTCAATAGAGAATAGTGGAACGGAAGTTTTGAATTCATATTCGGTTTGTGGATCTGAAGTTTGAGATCCTATTTCAGCAAGTATGGCAAACTGATTTTGATCTTCAAACAGATTTTCTTCCTTAACCTCTGGCTTTATGAGGTTCACAGAAGGTCTTGAGCTCTCAATTTTTAGGGTCCTTTGAGGAAGGATCTTTGCCTTCTTCTTTTGGTCCATTTCCCTGCAAGAATTCACGCGAGAGATAATCAGGAAGACTATTAAAGTCTCCTTTAATGTATTCTATGTCAAAATCATAGATTCCTAGTAATGCTTGCCATCTGGCAAAAATCTGTTTTGATGCAAGATTTTTAACATCTTTTTCAAGAACATATTTTGCAGAGCTGCAATCTATTCTTAAGAGGAATTTTTGGTTTAAAATGTCCCCTTGGAATTTTGTTATGCAGTTAACTATAGCTAGGATTTCCTTTTTTATAGTGGAATATTTTCTTTGAGCTTCATTCCATGTTCCCGAAGTAAACCTTACTAATTGTTCTTTGTTGTCAATCCTCTGTTTTAGTATCCCTCCATATCCAATGTCAGAGGCATCAGTTTCTATAATCTTTGGTGCATTGGGGCTTGCTATATTCAAGCATGGCAACTGTTTTACCTTTTCTTTAATCCTTTGGACGGCATGGGTATGTTCTATGGTCCAAGGTGTAGGGTTTTTCTTCAGTCTGTTGGACAACAGTTTCCTGTCCAGAGCTATATTTTTATAAAAGTCTGATACGTAGTTAAGACAACCAAGAAACCTTTGAAGTTGTTTCTTATCTTTATGCTATCTGGAAATTTATCTGCAAAATCTATTACCCTTTTTATGGGTGTAATATCATTCCCAGAGATTTTATATCCTAAAAATTGAACTGTGGTTTGGAAGAGTTTTATCTTCTTGGCTGATACCACCAGACCATTTTGTTTTACAATTCTAAGGAAGATATTAAGATGCTTCCAATGCTTATCTATGTTCTCAGAAAATATCAGCACATCATCGATATAAACAATGGAAAAGGATCCATAAGGATTAAATATTTCATTCATTATGTTTTGAAATTCCGAGGGTGCATTCTTTAACCCAAACGGTAAAACATTCCACTCATAATGCCCAAACGGTACTGTAAAGGCGGTCTTGTATCTATCTTCTTCTTTAATCTGGATTTGCCAGAATCCTGATTTAAGGTCAAACTTGGAAAAAATCTTGGAATTATAGACTCTTTTGATCAGATCTTGCTTATTGGGGATAGGATACCTGATCCACTGGAGTACCTTATTTAATGGCTTATAATTTATGACAAGCCTTGGTACTCCCCTTTCTAATTCTGCAGCTTTTTCTACATAGAAAGCCGCACAGCTCCAAGGTGAAGAGCTCTTCCTAATAAGATTTTTGATAAGTAATTGAGATATTTCCTCCTTGCAAATTTCTAGGAGTCTATTATTCATTTGGATGGGCCTGGCTTTTGTGGGGATTTTCTCTTCATTAAAGTCTTTGATGTATGGTAGGCTCACCATGTGTTTTTTCCTATGCCAGAAGGCAGAGGGCAGATCTGAGCAGGCCTCATTTTCAATAGTCTTTTGAAAATCAGAGACCTTCTTTTGGAAAATAGGACTACCGATTTGTTCAGATGTCTTTTGAATCCTGATCTCTTCAGAGAGTTCATTAATAAACTTTTCTTTATATTCCAGGGCCTGCCTGAGCTGGTTGAGAAAAGATAGCTTTGGTGTAGTACAAAATTTGTATAAGATATTTTTCCATTTTGAGTTGCATGAATACCCTCAGTATCGACCGAAAAGGGTTTTATCATATTTATAAAGGGGGTTCCAAGGATAACACCCTGACGAAGATCTTTCACCAAAAGGAACGATGTTTTTAAACATGATCCTTTATTACAAACATGCACTTCGGGTATTTTATAATTAATCTTAAGACTTTCCCCATTGGCAGTATTAATACCATGGGTTGTCTTTTCAAAGTATCTTGAAGGGATCAATCCTTCACGAATGCAGTTCATATCAGCCCCGGTGTCAATAAGGGCCTTATATTTTAGAGAAAATGTTTTAATTTTCAGGAGGACTTCAACATTCCATTTTTGTTTTGTATATTTTTCGAGAGAGCTAATAAATTCTTCTTCCTCTTCAGGTTGATCCCTGACAGATTCTTCATTATCAGAATTCTCGGCGGGTTTTCCCAATCTAGGGATGGCTTCAAGGTATGTAACCCTGTCTCTAAGGTCCTTGATTTCTTTTTTCATATCAATTTGTTCTTTTCTTAATTCCCCTATAGTCACTTTTTTGGGTTTTTCAGATTCTAATCTTTGAATTATCTCCTTATAGGAGTATTTTTCTTTGTTATCATCTTGGGCTTGACTGACAGGAGTTTTTATCAGGCTAATATATCTTTCTAACTGTCGTTTCTTTTCGACAGGATTCTCGATGGAGTCAATAGTATCTAAAATAAATTGTTCTTGGACCGAAAGGACCATCAAGCCATCTGTATCTGACGATGAATCATAGGATTCAGGGTCACAACAGTTACAGCTACAACTTTCAGAATCAGAATTCTGTTCTTCTAAGTTATGAATGGATTCTTTTTTATTTTTGGTTTGCTACTAAAGCATTTATTGGCATAATGGCCTTTCTGCTTGCATTTAAAGCAGGTAGGAGGATTAGAGGTGTTGGGTTTCCTTTTGGAGAACCGCTTTCTAGTTTTTTGAGCAGGGGCTCTATTTGTTTTATAATATTGTCTCTCAAGAGGTTTTTTATTATAAGAATGCTTGGTATTCCTTTTTCGAGACTTGGAAGGATTCTTAATGTCTTCCTTCTGATACCCGAATTGGTAACAGAAGTCTCCAAGTTCCCTTTTGGAAGTCAAATGTTGATTCTTGAGCTGATTCTTTATCTTTAGATCATTGCAAAGGGCCAGACCTATCAAGTTTATTTTTTGTATGAGTTCTCCGAATGTTATAACGGAGTAAGGGATATGTCCCCCAAATTCTTGACGGAGGTTGTTTCTGACTCTTTCGGCGAAGAGCTTGGGTAGCCCAGAGACAAATTTCTCTTTCCAAAAGTCATTGTTTGAGTTATCTATTCTATAAATTTGTGATAAAAACGTGTCCTTATACCACCTAAAATCAGATAAGGTTGGACACCTAAGGTTTATAAGTTGTTCTCTAATTCTGTCAGCAGTGTCACTATGGCTGCCAATAAAATGTTTAAATATAGTGAGAACTAGTGTGGTGACAATATCGGGCTCAGGTCTCCCATTGGGATCAGTTTTTACGGCTGTATAAATAGCACGTCTTTGGTCAGGGGTAATGAAGTTGTCCCACCAACCCCTTAATTGCCCCATGAATGATGTGGTTATCATATCAGTAATATGTTTATCACTATTACCTTGTATCCTACAGGCATTAGCATAAATAAGCATAGAATGACATAATTGGCTGACCTGATATTCAGACATGCCATCAAGATTCCATTCTACGAGAGATTTTCCATCATAGGAAGTAGTAAGAGTAATATCATTATTCTCTTCTATTTGAACATCAACAGGAGTTGGTCTTCTATAGAAATTCTTTGTTCTCGAGGTCTGAGTTACAGTCCCGAGCTTATTGATCTCAATATCAGAATGATCAGGAAGGCTTTCAGATATGCTGCCATCCTCAATGTCTTCTTGGGAATTTTCTTCACAAGAGGACTCATCATTGAGGTTATTGATGGATAATTTTTCCAGTCTCTCAGATAATTTAATCAACAATTCTTCAGAGTGTCTTTCTTTGAACTTTATCCCTTTTCAAGATTTTGTTGAGGAATGAATATTGGTTTTTCAGTTTTTTTTACTATATTTTTGGACGAGGTGGTCGAGGCCTGGAGGCTTTGCAGACCATTGGCTTGAATATTGTCAAGGCTACAATTTTCGGCGAGAGCTTTTTCTATTCTCTCAGTTTGGCTACTTATAGATCTCAAGGCAACATTGGTGAAATTATTTTGCTCCATAACCTGGATAAAGTATTCTGCCTTGAAAGGACTACCAGGGTCAATCTTTGTAGTAGTCTTAAGAGGGCTGGCTATGATGTCGGAATTAGTGACTTTAATTCTTTCAAACGGTGGATGAATAGATTCCACTTCTTCATTCTTAATGTTTCTCCATTTGGTGGCATATTTATCGATCTTCTCTAGGACCATAGCATGGTCTTCTTCAGGAAGATCAATGATCATGTTCTGTAACATTGGAATATAAGTATGTTCAAACCAATCAAAGAAATATACAGTTTTTTGTTCAAATCTCATATGGTCATACCACTGTTCTCTAATCGGACCTTGCTCTTCTTTGGGTATAGTGTTGAAAAACCATTTTCTTTTATCATCATTTTTTGAAGAATAAAAATCATGTTTTATGATCTCTTTATCTATTTCATAGTCATCATTTTCACTTATAGTGAGCATGTCTGATTCAGCGGGTTCATATTCAGATGGCATTTCAGAATGAGCTTCGGATTGAACATCATAAACTGCCGATGCAACCCCTATAGGTTGGAGGTAAGCAGCTTGAGTAGCCGAATACTGGCTATCCCTTTCGGAAACAGAGCGTCTCCTAGGAGTCAAGCGTTCCCTTGTTTGAACTACTGGTGTGGCCCTAAGAGATCTTGTCCTTTGAAGGCCAGTATTAGAAAATCGAACTTCAATATTACCCTCTTCCTGTTCAATAATGTCTTTAAGGTATAGGTTTTCCAAGGGCTTATTAGGCTGAGCATTTTCAAGGGTCCAGGAATTAGGTAATTTGATCTCATCCCATTTTAAAGGTCTAGGGATAAAAGAGTTATTTTTAGGGTTCGTTTGAAGCAAAGTAGTAATACCTTTAATATCAGAGACCCTACTTTTAGGGGATAAGGTGTTCATAACCTTGAAATATACCCTATAACTCAGGTTTAAATTTAAAGTGCCATTAGTAAGGTCGAAACCATTAGTTTGGATCCTCAGGACAAGAGTATCCAAAATGTTAGGATCAGCTAAGGACACAGAGAAATTAGGAAAGGCATTAAAAAATACTGGTCCATTACTTAGGCTGGATTCAACTATCCCTAGAACAGAATCAGCAAATTTTAGATGCCTATTGTCTTGAAGACATGCTAAAACTGCAACATTCAAGTTTTCTCGAACTAGGGCATTTATAGAAACCTGTACTAATCCTATATGAAGATAGTGATATTGTGGTTTTGTCCTAATCCTGTCTATCTCTTTCTGGGATATAAGGTGGAAGTTCTCATGCCCATTAGTTAAAGGAAGGGTTTTTTCAATAGTCTTGATATAATAGTCTGTTTTAAGACTAAAAGTGTTACAAACATAAATCTCATTGAACGGGACTTTAGGGATGTTCCAATTACCAACAGCTTGTTCAACATTCTCATAATTTATATTTTGCATATTTTTAATGGACATAGTCTTTATGGCAGGGGGATTTCTAGAGGTGGAGGCTCCATCAGTTGAAGTGGAGGCTTCATGTACCCATGACATAAGGGATCGGAAAAGATTGGCCATGAGGAAGTGCAGGGAAACCAGTCAACGACGTATTACGTCCCTAACTCTATTGTTCTTAAGATGAGAGTGTGGACAACGCGACTAAATAGTTTCAAAAACACTGTTCACCGGCCGGTACTGTTTAGCACTGTTCATGCAAGAAAATCCCCTTAAAAGACAATGCAACGTGGCTCTGATACCAAATACTTACAGGATCAAAACTTTTTTTTTTTTTTTTTTTTTTTTTTTTATGAATTTGAGAACTAATATACGAACATGATATGGATACTAGAAAGATTTATTTATTGAACATGCATAAGATACAGAACACTACTATTCATTACATAGACTTAGAAAGAAAGAAACTTACAATACTGGGGTCGAGAAGGATATCTCCCAGAAGATGGTGATTCTCAAACGGACAATGACTCTCAAGGGCTTGAAGTCCGCAGACTCTGCCTATATAAAGGAAGCAAGAGAGACGAAGGAGGGCATCGGCAAAAAACCCGTCTACAAAACCCCTCTACCAAAAAATCCACCAAAACCCAAGAGTGCTTTGTAAGAACTAAGTGCGTTTTTGTAAGATAGAAGAAATAGGGCAGAAGAGGGAGATATCCTTCTCGACCCCAGTATTGTAAGTTTCTTTCTTTCTAAGTCTATGTAATGAATAGTAGTGTTCTGTATCTTATGCATGTTCAATAAATAAATCTTTCTAGTATCCATATCATGTTCGTATATTAGTTCTCAAATTCATAAAAAAAAAAAAAAAAAAAGTTTTGATCCTGTAAGTATTTGGTATCAGAGCCACGTTGCATTGTCTTTTAAGGGGATTTTCTTGCATGAACAGTGCTAAACAGTACCGGCCGGTGAACAGTGTTTTTGAAACTATTTAGTCGCGTTGTCCACACTCTCATCTTAAGAACAATAGAGTTAGGGACGTAATACGTCGTTGACTGGTTTCCCTGCACTTCCTCATGGCCAATCTTTTCCGATCCCTTATGTCATGGGTACATGAAGCCTCCACTTCAACTGATGGAGCCTCCACCTCTAGAAATCCCCCTGCCATAAAGACTATGTCCATTAAAAATATGCAAAATATAAATTATGAGAATGTTGAACAAGCTGTTGGTAATTGGAACATCCCTAAAGTCCCGTTCAATGAGATTTATGTTTGTAACACTTTTAGTCTTAAAACAGACTATTATATCAAGACTATTGAAAAAACCCTTCCTTTAACTAATGGGCATGAGAACTTCCACCTTATATCCCAGAAAGAGATAGACAGGATTAGGACAAAACCACAATATCACTATCTTCATATAGGATTAGTACAGGTTTCTATAAATGCCCTAGTTCGAGAAAACTTGAATGTTGCAGTTTTAGCATGTCTTCAAGACAATAGGCATCTAAAATTTGCTGATTCTGTTCTAGGGATAGTTGAATCCAGCCTAAGTAATGGACCAGTATTTTTTAATGCCTTTCCTAATTTCTCTGTGTCCTTAGCTGATCCTAACATTTTGGATACTCTTGTCCTGAGGATCCAAACTAATGGTTTCGACCTTACTAATGGCACTTTAAATTTAAACCTGAGTTATAGGGTATATTTCAAGGTTATGAACACCTTATCCCCTAAAAGTAGGGTCTCTGATATTAAAGGTATTACTACTTTGCTTCAAACGAACCCTAAAAATAACTCTTTTATCCCTAGACCTTTAAAATGGGATGAGATCAAATTACCTAATTCCTGGACCCTTGAAAATGCTCAGCCTAATAAGCCCTTGGAAAACCTATACCTTAAAGACATTATTGAACAGGAAGAGGGTAATATTGAAGTTCGATTTTCTAATACTGGCCTTCAAAGGACAAGATCTCTTAGGGCCACACCAGTAGTTCAAACAAGGGAACGCTTGACTCCTAGGAGACGCTCTGTTTCCGAAAGGGATAGCCAGTATTCGGCTACTCAAGCTGCTTACTCCAACCTATAGGGGTTGCATCGGCAGTTTATGATGTTCAATCCGAAGCTCATTCTGAAATGCCATCTGAATATGAACCCGCTGAATCAGACATGCTCACTATAAGTGAAAATGATGACTATGAAATAGATAAAGAGATCATAAAACATGATTTTTATTCTTCAAAAAATGATGATAAAAGAAAATGGTTTTTCAACACTATACCCAAAGAAGAGCAAGGTCCGATTAGAGAACAGTGGTATGACCATATGAGATTTGAACAAAAAACTGTATATTTCTTTGATTGGTTTGAACATACTTATATTCCAATGTTACAGAACATGATCATTGATCTTCCTGAAGAAGACCATGCTATGGTCCTAGAGAAGATCGATAAATATGCCACCAAATGGAGAAACATTAAGAATGAAGAAGTGGAATCTATTCATCCACCGTTTGAAAGAATTAAAGTCACTAATTCCGACATCATAGCCAGCCCTCTTAAGACTACTACAAAGATTGACCCTGGTAGTCCTTTCAAGGCAGAATACTTTATCCAGGTTATGGAGCAAAATAATTTCACCAATGTTGCCTTGAGATCTATAAGTAGCCAAACTGAGAGAATAGAAAAAGCTCTCGCCGAAAATTGTAGCCTTGACAATATTCAAGCCAATGGTCTGCAAAGCCTCCAGGCCTCGACCACCTCGTCCAAAAATATAGTAAAAAAAACTGAAAAACCAATATTCATTCCTCAACAAAATCTTGAAAAGGGATAAAGTTCAAAGAAAGACACTCTGAAGAATTGTTGATTAAATTATCTGAGAGACTGGAAAAATTATCCATCAATAACCTCAATGATGAGTCCTCTTGTGAAGAAAATTCCCAAGAAGACATTGAGGATGGCAGCATATCTGAAAGCCTTCCTGATCATTCTGATATTGAGATCAATAAGCTCGGGACTGTAACTCAGACCTCGAGAACAAAGAATTTCTATAGAAGACCAACTCCTGTTGATGTCAAATAGAAGAGAATAATGATATTACTCTTACTACTTCCTATGATGGAAAATCTCTCGTAGAATGGAATCTTGATGGCATGTCTGAATATCAGGTCAGCCAATTATGTCATTCTATGCTTATTTATGCTAATGCCTGTAGGATACAAGGTAATAGTGATAAACATATTACTGATATGATAACCACATCATTCATGGGGCAATTAAGGGGTTGGTGGGACAACTTCATTACCCCTGACCAAAGACGTGCTATTTATACAGCCGTAAAAACTGATCCCAATGGGAGACCTGAGCCCGATATTGTCACCACACTAGTTCTCACTATATTTAAACATTTTATTGGCAGCCATAGTGACACTGCTGACAGAATTAGAGAACAACTTATAAACCTTAGGTGTCCAACCTTATCTGATTTTAGGTGGTATAAGGACACGTTTTTATCACAAATTTATAGAATAGATAACTCAAACAATGACTTTTGGAAAGAGAAATTTGTCTCTGGGCTACCCAAGCTCTTCGCCGAAAGAGTCAGAAACAACCTCCGTCAAGAATTTGGGGGACATATCCCTTACTCCGTTATAACATTCGGAGAACTCATACAAAAAATAAACTTGATAGGTCTGGCCCTTTGCAATGATCTAAAGATAAAGAATCAGCTCAAGAATCAACATTTGACTTCCAAAAGGGAACTTGGAGACTTCTGTTACCAATTCGGGTATCAGAAGGAAGACATTAAGAATCCTTCCAAGTCTCGAAAAAGGAATACCAAGCATTCTTATAATAAAAAACCTCTTGAGAGACAATATTATAAAACAAATAGAGCCCCTGCTCAAAAAACTAGAAAGCGGTTCTCCAAAAGGAAACCCAACACCTCTAATCCTCCTACCTGCTTTAAATGCAAGCAGAAAGGCCATTATGCCAATAAATGCTTTAGTAGCAAACCAAAAATAAAAAGAATCCATTCATAACTTAGAAGAACAGAATTCTGATTCTGAAAGTTGTAGCTGTAACTGTTGTGACCCTGAATCCTATGATTCATCGTCAGATACAGATGGCTTGATGGTCCTTTCGGTCCAAGAACAATTTATTTTAGATACTATTGACTCCATCGAGAATCCTGTCGAAAAGAAACGACAGTTAGAAAGATATATTAGCCTGATAAAAACTCCTGTCAGTCAAGCCCAAGATGATAACAAAGAAAAATACTCCTATAAGGAGATAATTCAAAGATTAGAATCTGAAAAACCCAAAAAAGTGACTATAGGGGAATTAAGAAAAGAACAAATTGATATGAAAAAAGAAATCAAGGACCTTAGAGACAGGGTTACATACCTTGAAGCCATCCCTAGATTGGGAAAACCCGCCGAGAATTCTGATAATGAAGAATCTGTCAGGGATCAACCTGAAGAGGAAGAAGAATTTATTAGCTCTCTCGAAAAATATACAAAACAAAAATGGAATGTTGAAGTCCTCCTGAAAATTAAAACATTTTCTCTAAAATATAAGGCCCTTATTGACACCGGGGCTGATATGAACTGCATTCGTGAAGGATTGATCCCTTCAAGATACTTTGAAAAGACAACCCATGGTATTAATACTGCCAATGGGGAAAGTCTTAAGATTAATTATAAAATACCCGAAGTACATGTTTGTAATAAAGGATCATGTTTAAAAACATCGTTCCTTTTGGTGAAAGATCTTCGTCAGGGTGTTATCCTTGGAACCCCCTTTATAAATATGATAAAACCCTTTTCGGTCGATACTGAGGGTATTCATGCAACTCAAAATGGAAAAATATCTTATACAAATTTTGTACTACACCAAAGCTATCTTTTCTCAACCAGCTCAGGCAGGCCCTGGAATATAAAGAAAAGTTTATTAATGAACTCTCTGAAGAGATCAGGATTCAAAAGACATCTGAACAAATCGGTAGTCCTATTTTCCAAAAGAAGGTCTCTGATTTTCAAAAGACTATTGAAAATGAGGCCTGCTCAGATCTGCCCTCTGCCTTCTGGCATAGGAAAAAACACATGGTGAGCCTACCATACATCAAAGACTTTAATGAAGAGAAAATCCCCACAAAAGCCAGGCCCATCCAAATGAATAATAGACTCCTAGAAATTTGCAAGGAGGAAATATCTCAATTACTTATCAAAAATCTTATTAGGAAGAGCTCTTCACCTTGGAGCTGTGCGGCTTTCTATGTAGAAAAAGCTGCAGAATTAGAAAGGGGAGTGCCAAGGCTTGTCATAAATTATAAGCCATTAAATAAGGTACTCCAGTGGATAGGTATCCTATCCCCAATAAGCAAGATCTGATCAAAAGAGTCTATAATTCCAAGATTTTTTCCAAGTTTGACCTTAAATCAGGATTCTGGCAAATCCAGATTAAAGAAGAAGATAGATACAAGACCGCCTTTACAGTACCGTTTGGGCATTATGAGTGGAATGTTTTACCGTTTGGGTTAAAGAATGCACCCTCGGAATTTCAAAACATAATGAATGAAATATTTAATCCTTATGGATCCTTTTCCATTGTTTATATCGATGATGTGCTGATATTTTCTGAGAACATAGATAAGCATTGGAAGCATCTTAATATCTTCCTTAGAATTGTAAAACAAAATGGTCTGGTGGTATCAGCCAAGAAGATAAAACTCTTCCAAACCACAGTTCAATTTTTAGGATATAAAATCTCTGGGAATGATATTACACCCATAAAAAGGGTAATAGATTTTGCAGATAAATTTCCAGATAGCATAAAAGATAAGAAACAACTTCAAAGGTTTCTTGGTTGTCTTAACTACGTATCAGACTTTTATAAAAATATAGCTCTGGACAGGAAACTGTTGTCCAACAGACTGAAGAAAAACCCTACACCTTGGACCATAGAACATACCCATGCCGTCCAAAGGATTAAAGAAAAGGTAAAACAGTTGCCATGCTTGAATATAGCAAGCCCCAATGCACCAAAGATTATAGAAACTGATGCCTCTGACATTGGATATGGAGGGATACTAAAACAGAGGATTGACAACAAAGAACAATTAGTAAGGTTTACTTCGGGAACATGGAATGAAGCTCAAAGAAAATATTCCACTATAAAAAAGGAAATCCTAGCTATAGTTAACTGCATAACAAAATTCCAAGGGGACATTTTAAACCAAAAATTCCTCTTAAGAATAGATTGCAGCTCTGCAAAATATGTTCTTGAAAAAGATGTTAAAAATCTTGCATCAAAACAGATTTTTGCCAGATGGCAAGCATTACTAGGAATCTATGATTTTGACATAGAATACATTAAAGGAGACTTTAATAGTCTTCCTGATTATCTCTCGCGTGAATTCTTGCAGGGAAATGGACCAAAAGAAGAAGGCAAAGATCCTTCCTCAAAGGACCCTAAAAATTGAGAGCTCAAGACCTTCTGTGAACCTCATAAAGCCAGAGGTTAAGGAAGAAAATCTGTTTGAAGATCAAAATCAGTTTGCCATACTTGCTGAAATAGGATCTCAAACTTCAGATCCACAAACCGAATATGAATTCAAAACTTCCGTTCCACTATTCTCTATTGAGAAATATGAAGTAGACAAAGAAATAGCAGAACTTATTAAGATATACTTCCCCAAAGATGATCATTCTGGTACTGGCTACCATTTCTATATCCCTGATATGATAGGGAAAAATCCTGATTACTATGAAAACATCCTATTAGAAACAAACAGTGTCAGAATTGTGCACCATTATAAGAACAAGAGCACCTTAGAGATCTCATATTCTAAACTATGCATCCAAAAGATATTATCCTTAAAAGACTGGGATAAGAGTCCCAATGCCTCTAGGCGATTCCAAAAATCAGTGATCAGACCCAATTACTATAATTATTGGGATTACCAGAAAGCCTGGGAAAATGTACTATTAGTCCAAAACTGTGTCTTAAAACATTCTTGGTTTATCCATTTTGTCTGCCAGGCCAAAATTCCAAATTGGTTTTACTCCTGGTGGCAAGTATTTGGTGCTAATTGGAAAAACTTACCAGGAGACATCCAAGCTCATATGGAGCAGGAAGAATTAAACCCACAAAATAGCATTGATTTATTGAAATATCACAACCAGACGGGGATACCATGGATCCTCCAATGGGATTTCCAGGTAGAAAAAAGGTTTCCTCCTCACCTCAAGAGAGATATATATACTAAATGGTGGGCTAAATATGACCCACGAAAAATTTTATCTGGTTATAAATTACCAATTTATGGAAAACCACGGGAAGATAGTTATGAGACTATCAAAACAAACCTTATTGGAGAATACACTAAAAGATTCCCAAATTTAAGTCAAGAATGCATTGAATTAAAGGCATATGAGCACATGTTTAAAATGTTCAGAGCAGAAAAGGCGGCTCTGCCAGCACCAATGGCCACCAGCTCTCAAGGTCCGGGAGGGACTCAAGGGGCTCAAAGGATGGAGGATGACTCTCAAAGGCCAGAAGATGGTGATTCTCAAACGGACAATGACTCTCAAGGGCTTGAAAACATACCCTCAGATTTTCCTGAAGATGAGTTGATCCAGCTGAAGGATCTGTTAAAAAAAAAAAAAAATATAATATAATAATAATAATAATCATAAAAGGAAGAAGGATCCAGAAGACCCTAGTAACTCACGGGTTCAATATTACGCTACAAAAAGCTAGTCACGGGAGCACCCGACAAAGATGGGAAAAGAAGAAAAGACTTAAAGCAGAAAGTGACACCAGAAGAAGACAAGAAGTCACTCAAAACTGAATGACCACGGACTCCAAACCCTTTGAAGTCCGCAACTCTGCCTATATAAAGGAGCAAGAGAACGAAGGAGGGCATCGGCAAAAAACCCAAGTCTACAAAACCCCTCTACCAAAAAATCCACCAAAACCCAAGAGTGCTTTGTAAGAACTAAGTGTGTTTTTGTAAGATAGAAGAAATAGGGCAGAAGAGGGAGATATCCTTCTCGACCCCAGTATTGTAAGTTTCTTTCTTTCTAAGTCTATGTAATGAATAGTAGTGTTCTGTATCTTATGCATGTTCAATAAATAAATCTTTCTAGTATCCATATCATGTTCGTATATTAGTTCTCAAATTCATAAAAAAAAAAAAAAAAAAAAAAAAAAAAGTTTTGATCCTGTAAGTATTTGGTATCAGAGCCACGTTGCATTGTCTTTTAAGGGGATTTTCTTGCATGAACAGTGCTAAACAGTACCGGTTTTATCATTTTTTAATCCACCATCTTTTATATTCAAAAGTTATCACATCCTAAACCAACCACTCTCATTCTTTCCCCAGATTTCCTCTCCCCCTCTTTTCTCTCCTCTAAAAATGTCGGCGAAGAGACTTTAATTAGGATCGATTTACACCATTTTTCGTCTGAGTTGAAATAGAGATCTCACCTTTTCATGGATTTGAATATGGGGTTTATGATATATTCTTTCTTTTTGTTCATATGTGATTGGCTTGCATTGGATTGGCTTTTTATGGTATTTGGAGCTATGTTTCTGTGTTTGGAGGGATGTCCTATTCAATGAACCCATTCATTACATATCCCATGTGGCTTTCTTTGAAAGATATAACATGATTGGAGTATTTTTTTTTTTTTTTCTTTTTTAATATTGGTGTCTCCAGAATTTGATATTCGGTCATCCTTTAAGAATGATAGGTTCCTAGCACACTTGTGTTTCATTATGTCCATATTACCCAAAATCTAGCTTAATTAGATCATTCAAACTTGATGTTGCTGGTTCTTATCATGGTTCTTCTTAGAGACGGCGGCGGAGAGGCGGAAGGGGGTGACAGAGGCGGCGGAGAGGCAACGGTGGGAGGTAGTGAGGGTGATGAAGCCGGGAGGGGTTGGGGTGATTTGGGATCTGGGGGGGCGGTTAAAAAGACCCCTCAAGATACTCACCCCACCCTCTTTTCTATCCCACCCCATTAGATTTTTACTTTTTCCTAACCCACCCCCAAACATATATATTATTATATTCCTGGCAAACCCACCCTCCTCTTTATCTCCTCTTCACCTTCTCCAAAGCCCTGACCCCCCTATCTGCCACCCTCCATGAGAACGCTTCGTTCCCTCCGTGCTGACCAACTCGTCGACTAACTCCCCCATCGTCACATCATTCCTCATCACTCATCTACTACTTCCACTGTAGTACTTATATCATCTCCGACGGCCACTGCAACCCCGTCACCTCTGCGCCGTCATCTGCCGCTTCCACTGCACCTCCGCCATCTCCGCCTCCAATCCTCGGAGGCTCTTGTTCACTGACCGATATCAACTCGAGAGCAGGCGAAGCATCATCGCTTATTCGGCGTGCTCGATGAGCCGCCACAACTCTGCCATGGCGCGGGTGGTCATGAAGGCCAACGGAGCGAACCCAATTCGGAGGTGCGACGACGCTAAGGAGACCCCCGACGCGCCTGGCGAATCTAGTTGAGGATGACGTGGATGGACGGCTCCGATTATTCATCTAATTCGATGAACAAAAATCGTCCTCTTGGCCGTCGTAGATGAAGACGATGGAGGGGTGGGTGGCTCTACTTTTAAAATCATAATATGTATTTTTGAATGGGGTTGGCTGTATAACTAGAGGGGTTGAAATAACCGCCCCCCTGGGATCTGATGCACGAGAGGCTACAGGAGACTGTGTTGGTGGGGTTAATTCTTTTATAAATAAAAAATTGGGTTTTCATTTATTTTAGGTTGGGGGATCAGCAAATTGATGAGTGGGGATTGATGGACCGACCTCCTCTTGATATCAAATTAGCATCTCCCTCTAACATTTTTCATAAACGATTTTTATTTTTAAGTGAGCAATCGGTCTCTTGGAGTTGTTGGCAATAACGTGTGTGATCCAAAGGAGCCAAAAAAATAATCTCTATTGACATAATCATTCAAGTCCCATTAAAATTCAATTAGTCTGTTGGAGTCTTTTTTTTCTTTTTTTTTTGGAGGGGGGAGAGTTTGGTAAGTAATTAATCTCTTATACCGAGCTAATCAATATATAATAATGGGGAGAGTTTGGTCAGTAATTATTCTCTTATACCTAGCTAATCAATATATAATAATGGGCAATTTGCATAAATAGACTCATAAAAATGAATATTTACAAAACTAGCACCCCATATAAATATTAGCAAAAAAAAGTATTGGACCAGTCAACGCTTGTTTAACCCCCATCTTTACCCTCTCCCCTACCCGAAAAGGTTGATTCGTATTACTTTTAGTTAATTTGTTAATTTAATCATATAAAGTTATTAAATTAAACGAATGAAAGTTGGTAAATGTAAACTTTTATTTATACAATTCCATGCAATGCACAAACAAAACACAACTATTTAATAGGTTTTTTCTACCTGGTTAGCATTGGAGGCCTCATATATATATATATATATATATATATATATATATATATATATATATATATGTCGTCTTCAGCGTCTCTAACGTATAAACCAAATAGTTTTTTCAACCCGGTACAAAAAAAAGGCACCATATATAAAGCGTCTCTAGTCTTGTAAAAAATATCTAATGTTAATTTTTACTAATATTCGGAATTGGTGCTAGATTTTCTAATATTTGATTTAAGGGTTTATTTCTTTTGCAAATTGCCCTATAATAATCATTTTGAAGTCGCCGGTCAATGATGGCCTGCGTAAATTTTTTTAAAAAATCCCGCCAATATTTTATGTTGATAATAATGCGCGTGATTCGTCGGAGAAGCCCACAGATTTCCACTACATGCAGACCATCGTTTTTTTTATTTTTTCGGTGTGGAAGGCCTTCTACAGAAGTCATTGTATAACATATTTACAAAAAAAAATGTGGGACAAGGAACATAATAAATCATTTTTCAAACACTGGGACCTTACCCCTCTGAGAGCGCGAGAAGCTAGTTATACGCGCCAATACTTCTGAAGCCGGGACTGTTTCTAGCAATATTTTATTTTAGAGCATTGTTCATATTTTAACAGTCTCAAATATAATCTCATTTATTCTATCACAAAAATTATATATAATTTCATTTATCTTATTAGTCTTTATACTAACTGTAATGAGATATATATCTTATTGAAATTATTACACATTTTCTGTAAATGGTACTATTCAATTTAATAGATTATATATTTTAATTTACAATTTATAAAGTACATGCATCATAGTTATGATATATGATGTTTAAAAAAATGAAAACATGAACGGCGTTTGAAATTGTAAAAATGATTGATCGTAACATTTGTTATTTTATGTTAGATGATGTGCAAGATTGGGAACCAACAATAGCTTACTTACTATTTGCTAATATAATTTAAGTATTGGACACTCTTATCCTCAGTTCAGGTTGTGGAATTAGATTATTCAAGATAGATAACTAGAATCAAGATAACTATATCGGTAGAAATCATTTTTTGTTAATTGTATGTTAGCTAATCTAGTTGGAAAAAAAATAGTGAAGATATTGTATGTTGTTTGATTGAATATAGATAAATTATAGATAAATTATAGATAAAAAGAAAATAAGATGTGAATAAAGATTTATAAAAAAATAAAAAATGATTTGACGTATGAATACACTGTTTTATAAAAGATGACAACATATGATTTAACATGTGGACATCTCACGAATTAATTTTGACAAAAAGTTTTGAGGAAGGGCATTTTCATGGGATTATATATGGGGCTATAGTAGTGCATGGGATTCCATCATATTATTTATAAATAAAAAAATTAAAGAGAAGAAATATAGTATTGTGTTTCAGTAGATTCTTCATTTTATATAATAAAACACATATTTAAAAGATAGATGTATAATTTTATACAAAAGTAAAATGGTATGGATTGCAAATGGACTGCAGACAATGGTGGACTGAAGAAGGAGTCAATGGGGAGTTGCGACACCCATTGGATTTATAGGGAAAAAAATGCAAGTGTCTTAAGTAATAATGATTAGTTGAAGGAACATGTAGAAAAGAACATGGACAAGTATGTACCCAATAAAGGATTTTAATTAATTTTTTAGATAGTTGAGGATCTAAAACTTAAGATGAGGAAAAGAAGAGTAGAATATGATATAATCTTTATTATGTTATTAAAATTTTAGAACTATATACCCAATAAAGGATTTTAATTAATCTTGAGGCCCTGTTTAGATAACCAGATTTCCTCCATATGCAATGTGGACGCAATCAAACACGGAAACTCATATCCAAATACCATTTTGCGTTGATGACATCATGTCCATGTTTGCGTTGACAGTGTAATTTGGCATAGATCCCCCGACGCCCCAAAACAATGCTTTTGAGAACGCGATAGGAGAGACATACAGCCTTGGCAGGGAAATAATTAAAATAGGGTTATATTTTGAGATGGGTCATGTTGATATATGAGGAGTGTTTTGATAAAATGGGATGGTAGCGTTGAGAATGCTGATGCTTCTCATCAATGATGCGGCCCTGTTTTGGTAGTCCCAACCACTGCATATTACAAATGCAAGATTGGGCACCTCCAATCTAAATGGAGCCTTGGAGTTGTTGACAATAACACAAAAAGAGAAAGATCTAAATAAAAAAATTAGTCTTTTATGCCGAGCTAATCAATATATAATAATCATTTTGGAAATCGCTAGTCAATAATGGCTTGTATAAATAAAAAAAATTACATAATTTCTGTCATGTTGTAAATTTACAAATGAAATAGCATCGTGCTAATAATGTATTATTATAAATCTAAATAAAATAATAAGATTCACCATATCAATCAAAAGAGAAAATAACACAAAAAGAGAAAGATGAAAGAGATGTAGGGTTTCCTATATTTATGCAAATAGTACATATCGGATGAAATACTAGAGAATTGGGAGATCTTTGCAATTGTTAGTACTCCTAACAAAATACAAGAGATAAATAAACTAAATTTTAAATATCAATAATCTAAATAATCAATTGGGTTCACAAGCTTATTTATAGAAGAGAATCCCAACAAACTAGGATTTCAACTAATTATCTAAATCTAACAAACAAATCTAACATATCTTTATCTAATCCTAACTAAAATTCAAATTTTATTTCAAATAATGATTTGGAATTCAAATATAAATATAGTAAATCCTAACAAAGAAATAAAATCCTAATAACTTCAAAACAACCTAAAAATAGTATAAATAACTTTGAACCGTAGATTTGACCTCCAAGACGATCTCAGAACGCTCTGAAAAATGACGTAGTGGCGTAGCCACTACTTCTGTAGGACTCGTCGATACGAACGCATGGACATATTATAATAGCGATTTTGATCTATGGTTCAAAAGTTATGGTCGTTTGAAGTCACAGTGCTCCTGATTCATCAAGATGTCTTTTCTTCTTGTGTTCCATTTGATCTCAGTCGTCCATATATTGTACGGTTATGATGTCTGCATCATCCTCCCCAGGTTGGAGAGAATTCACTCTCGAATTCAGATCCTCATCGGAACTTTCACCATGAACTTCAGATATGGATTTCCTTCAAACAACGAATCTTTTAGGGTGCCGCATTACATCCATCCAATCGGACCAATACTCACGAATCCAACTTTCAAGCAATAAATTTCTGAGAAGGGATGGTGGATCAAATGAAATGAAGGAGGGAAAGAATGGATCCACAAAATAAAGGTAGGGTGGATGAAATACTTTATGTGATAGCTTTTTCGATGGTGAAGCGGTATGGGTGAATTGAAAGGGGTCTAGCGGGAACGATTTGGATGAAACTCCAGTCACGTAAAATACGTGGGTGTTGATTTTGGTGGTGAAAAGGCTATGATGAGAGGCAATAGATAAAGAAATGATGTGATCATTGTTACCAAATATTTGAGGGGGACTCTTAGACTCAATCTCCTCCATCTCTTCATCAAAGATAGGTGGAAGGTATTTTTCCTCGATCTCTGCATAAAAGATATGGAGAAGTCTCGCATCTTCAATCTCCTCATCAAAAATAGTTAGGAAGTTCTCATCTTCAACCCCTTCGTCTTCATCGAAGATAGGTTTTACCTCTTCAATCTCTTTTTATCTTCATCTTCATCTTCATCAAAGATAGGTTTTGCCTTTTCAATTTCATCGTCTTCATCTTCATCGAAGATAGGTGGACAAATCGTCTCTTCGAACGAGTTATCGAAATCTCCTCCAATGGAATCATCCACCTCAGATCGCGTGGTTGGAGATTGTGGAACCGGTGATCGCTGTCGTCGAGTTGTAGACCCTTTTCGATGTTGCATAAACGCCATCATCTCCTCCATTTGGCGCTTCATTACCTCAACCCTTTCATCCATGTGCCTATTAGTTGCTGTTATAGCTGCTGTGATGGTTTGTTGTAGCTCCTCTCGGTCGTAGGCATCGCTAAGAGGACGTCTTCTCAGCGGCATTTTTTTTTTAGAATGATGCGCCGATGATCGACGCAGGCTCTGATAGCAGCTGATGCAGCGTGTAACCACGCTCTTCTATGGATCCGTTCAAAAGAACGAAATCAGTAGGCTCCAACGGCGTTGTTGATTCTTCAAAAGAATGCCAGGGGGTTGGGCTTCAATAATCTACTACTTCGGATGAAATACTAGAGAATTGGGAGGTCTTTGCAATTGTTAGTACTCCTAACAAAATACAAGAGATAAATAAACTAAATTTTAAATATCAATAATCTAAATAATCAATTGGGTTCACAAGTTTATTTATAGAAGAGAATCCCAACAAACTAGGATCTCAACTAATTATCTAAATCTAACAAACAAATCTAACAGATCTTTATCTAATCCTAACTAAAATTCAAATTTTATTTCAAATAATTATTTGGAATTCAAATATAAATATAGTAAATCCTAACAAAGAAATAAAATCCTAACAACTTCAAAACAACCTAAAAATAGTAAAAATAACTTTGAAACGTCGATTTGACCTTCAAGACGATTTCAGAACGCTCCGAAAAGTGACGTAGTGGCACAGCCACTATTTCATGTAGGGCTCGTCGATACGAACGCATGGACATATTATAATAGCGATTCTGATCTATGGTTCAAAAGTTATGGCCGTTTGAAGTCACGGTGCTCCTAATTCATCAAGATGTCTTTTCTTCTTGTGTTCCATTTGATCTCGGTCGTCCATATATTATACGATTATGATGTCTGCATCACCTTGGCAAGGAAATAACTGATATAGGGTTATATTTTGAGATGGGTCATGCTGATATATGAGGAGTGTTTTGGTAAAATGGGATGGTGCCGTTGAGAACGCAACGGAGACATGTCAAACAGCCCGAAATGCTAATGCTTCTCTTTATTGATGCGGCCCGGTTTTAATAGTCCCTTCAACCACCGCATATTACAAACCCGGGATTGGCGCCTGCAATCCAAATGTAGCCTTGGAGTTGTTGACAATAACGTGCGAGATCCGAATGAGCTAACAAAATAATCTCATATATGTAATTATTATGCAAGTCCCAATCTCTTTGGACTCTTCCTTTTTTTTTTTTCTTCTTTATTTTGGGTGGGGGACAAGTCCCAATCTCTAGGAATTTCTTTTTCTTTTTCTTTTTTTTTGGTGGGGGAGTTAATCAGTATCTTATACTGAGCTAATCAATATATAATAATCATTTTAAAAGTCACCGGTCAATAATGATTTACATATATAAAAAAAAATTATATAATTTTTGTCATGTTGTAAATTTAAATATGAATAGCATCATGTGGATAACGTGTTTTTATAAATCTAAGTAAAATAATAAGATTTACCATATCAACCAACAGAGAAAATAACACAAAAAAGAAATATGAGAGAGAAGTAAGGGCTCCTTTTTGTATTTCTTATGTTCTTAAGAATACAATACATGCCTATATTCATTGTCCCAACCTTAATCTTTTTTTGTTATTTTGGGGGGGGGGGGGTTTGGTTGGGGTGGGTAAGTAATTAGTCGGGTAAAATGCATTTGGACCCTCTAAAGTTTTGGAAACCTACAGAAACACTCCCTAAAGTTTAAAAACATGCACTTACACCCCCTGCCATTATATTTTTCATTAAGATGTGACAAAAATAATTTAAAATTACTATTTTACCCTTAATTATCTAAATATCCATAGAAAAAATTAATTAATTAATTCTAGACATGCTTTATGAATATTAACTTATACAATAATTAATTCTTAAAATACATCTGAATGCATTTTTGTAAGAATTAAAATATATAATAGTTAATTAAAAGATGAAAATAACCCACAAAAAAAATGAAAACATGATAAAAGTTTAATTAAAAGGGTAAAATCATATTATTATCTTATCTTAATAGAAAATCAAATTGTAAGGGATATAATTGCATATTTTTAAATTATAAAAGATATTTCTGCATGTTTAGAAAACTTTAGGTCCAAACGCACTTTACCCTAATTAGTCTCTTGTACCCAGATAAATAGCTAAACATATGATAATCATTTTGAAAGTCGCCGGTCAATAATGGCTAAAAAAATAACATAACTTCCGTCAATATTTAATGTATGAGTTGTTGATAATAATGATAATAATGCGCCTGATTCGCAGAGGAGCCCACAGATTTGAGATTTCCACTACATGCAAGCCATCATTTTTTTTTTTTTTTTTTTGGTTGTAAAGGGCCCTTTCAAAGAAGTCATTGTATTACACATTTTAAAAAAAAAAAATTAGGCACATTGTCCTGTACAAAACATATACAAAGACTGAAGACTTTCTACATACATGTGGTTGGAACATAAATAAATTATTTTTTATCCCTTTGAGAGAAGCGTGCCATACGCGCCAATACTTCTGGATCCCAGACTGTTTCTAATAATATTTTATTTTAGAGCAATGTTCAAATTTTAATAGTCCCAAATATTAATTCATTTATTCCAACAAAAAAATAATCACATTTATCTCATTAGTCATTTGTACTCATTGTAACAAAGTATATATTTCATTGAAATTATTATAAATTTTCAATAAATGATATCATTCAATTCAGTAAAATATATATTTTATATATTATAAAATACATACATCTAACTCTATATATTACGATAGCACAATATATATTGCACTATCATATTGTATGGGGTTTTATCATAATGTATTACATAAAAAAATTCATTTTCTTAAAGAAAATATATTATTATATTTTAATATATACTTAATTTCATATAATATAATATAATATACTTCATTATTAGAGTGTATAGCTTAAGAAATAAAAGTACGAACGGTTGTTGGAACTGCACAAAAGTTTGGACATTTTAATTTCCCAATTTCATAATCTATCTTTCTTAAACAAAGTAAATTATGGGCTCGTTACCTCTAATATTACACGTCATTGTCAACAACTCCAATAAAAATTAATAGAAGTGAACCTTTTTTAAATGACAACTTGCATGCATTTTCCCAATTTCATAACCCATCTTTCTCAAACAAAGAAAATTATTGGCTCGCAATTCTAATCTCACACGTAATTCTAAACCAGACAGTTTTTTTTACCTGGTATAAAAAGGAAGCACCAAATCTTGTAAAAAAATGTCTAATATTAATTTTTACTAATATTCCAATTCTGGTACTAGGTTTTCTAATATTTGATTTAAGGGTTTATTTCTTTTGCAAAAATTGCTCTATAATAATCATGTTGAAAGTCGCTGGTCAATGATGGCTTGCGTGAAATTTTTTTTAAAAAAATCCCGTCAATATTTTATGTTGATAATAACGCGCGTGATTCATCGGAGAAGCCCACAGATTTCCACTGCATGCAGACCATCATTTTTTTATTTTTTCGGTGTGGAAGGCCTTCTACAGAAGTCATTGTATAACATATTTATAAAAAAAAAAAAAATGGGACAATTAGCACTTTTAGCCCTTAAAATTTGAAAAATTGCAAAACTAGCTTCGCTTATCGAATATTAGCAAAAACTAACCCCAGTAAAAGATTATACTGGAGACGGATTATATATAATCCAACTCCCGTGTGTATTTTTTAAAAAAAAACTGAGACCCCAAAAAGAAAAAAATGTACAGGAAACGGCATGTATATATGCCGTTTTCTGGAGACAGCATATATACATGCCGTCTCTTGTGTATTTTTAGAGTTTTTCCTTAAAAAAACACAGATATATATACCGTCTCCACTTTAAGGCTTGACTATTTGAATGTTTGTTTTATACTGAATCGAGCCTCCTTTGCACAGACGATGGAGAATGTTTTTGCTTGTCATTTCTTGTAAAAGATGGTCGTGTTGAAATTAAAGTTGAGGATGCAGACATCATAGCCATACAATATATGGACGGCCGAGATCAAATGGAACAAAAAAAAAAATTGATCGATCGGGAGCATCGTGACTTCAAACGGCCATAACTTTTGAACCATATATCAGAATCGCTATTATAATATGCCCACACGTTCATATCGATGAGCCCTATAGGTGCAGTCGCTACCCCACTCCGCCATTTTTCGGAGCGTTCTGAAATCATCTTGGAGGTCAAATCGACGGTTGAAAGTTATTTTTACTATTTTCAGGTTGTTTTGAGGTTGTTAGGAGCCTACGAATTCGTTATTTGGATCGAATTAGTTCCGTACATGAATAATGAGTAGTTGATAATTCACCAGAAAATGATCCAGTCTTTGAAAAATGTTCACCCAGAAAGTTGAGAAGGTTTGACTACTAAATCAGTGATGTAATGAAATATAGTGATTGAACATATATGAAAATTATATATGAATTTCAGTTAAGTTGTTAAAGCAGGATTTATGATATATTGAAAAAAAAAATTCTAAGTTGGAGACGGCATCTATATATGCCGTTTTCAGGAGACGGCATATATACATGCCGTCTCCTGTCCATTTTTCTCTTCCTCACATCTTGATTTATTTTAAATTTCCAACATTGGAGACGGCATGTATATATGCCGTTTTCAAGAGACGGCATATATACATGCCTTCTCCTGTCCATTTTTTCCTTCCTCACATCTTTTTTTTTAAAATTTCCAACATTGGAGACGGCATATATACATGCCGTCTCCTGTATAATATCTCACCGGAATTAGTTTTTGCTAATATTCGACGGGCGGGGCTATTTTTACAAATATTCAATTTCAAGGGTTAAAAGTACTAATTACCCAAAAAAATGTGGGATATTGTATAGAAAGATTGAAGACTTTACATGTGATTTGACAAGGAACATAATAAATCATTTTTCAAACACTGGGACCTTACCCCTCTAAGAGCGCGAGAAGGTAGTCATACGCGCCAATACTTCTGAAGCCGGGACTGTTTCTAGCAATATTTTATTTTAGAGCATTGTTCATTTTTTAATAGTCTCAAATATAATCTCATTTATTCTATCAAAAAAATTATATATAATTTTATTTATCTTATTAGTCATTATACTAACTGTAATGAGGTATATATCTTATTAAAATTATTATACATTTTCTGTAAATGGTACTATTCAATTTAATAGATTATATATTTTAATTTACAATTTATAAAGTACATGCATCATAGTTAAGATATATGATGTTTAAAAAAATGAAACAGTGGTGATACCTAGGCCCCAAATCACAAGCCCCATTCACAAGCCCCATGATGTGTCATCACCTTATTGGTTGGTTTTGATTGGTTTGCTGACTTTTGAAAAAGTGTAAAATGGTAAAATACGGATATGCCCTTCATTAAAAATAGATTCCATTGATCCAAATCCCCTTTTTTTCTCATATTAATCTTTCACATTAATTTGAATTTGCTTATTTTAAAGTTTACTTATTTTGAAAAAATGTATCCCACTCTAAAATTTGTCTATTTCAAAATTTAAATTTTGAAATTCTTATGAAATTTGCATTAAAACTTAATTACCTAACATATACAAAAATTACCTAAATTTCTTTTCATCAAATTACACCAAAATTATCTAAATAACAAAAAAAAAAATGTTACGATTTTTTTTATGATTTTAACTGTTACAAAATGTAACAGAAATGTATAAATGTAAATGTAACAATCTTATGATTGTATAACTGTATAAATGTAACAAAATGTAATAGTGTTACATAAATGTAACATAAATATGTGATTGTAACAGTTTATTACATTCATGTTAAAAAAATGTTGTAGAAACAAAAAAAGATGAGAAAGAATGTAGCAGACGCCCTGTAAATCAAATAGTCATGAATAATAATATGATTGATTATTAAAATATACATGAATTCATATGTTAAATAACATTATGTTGTTACAAGACTGTTACATTTCAAATGTAACAAAATAACAAAAAATTGTGTATTGCTTAAATATGTGCCTTTTGCATCAAATCACATTATTCATTAACTGTTACATTTATAAAATATAACAATGTTAATCAATGCACAGATTCCACAATGTAAATACAACAAAACAATACATAACCTGGCTCACGATTACTTCACATTCTCCGTCTCCAATGGCTTCCTTGCTTTTGTGGTTATCCCGGAGAGTCCATGTCTGAGACCACCACCGTCACCACCCGCGTTTCAAGAGCTCGAACTTTTATGTTCTCCGAGATCGTCGTCTTCGTAGAACGGTTAAGAATAGACGAAGTCATTAAAGCTGAAACACTCATTAAAACCATCATCACAACAGAAACTGAAGCAATCAATATAGAGACCGCCGTCACCGCTGCTACACACATACACAATTTTTGTTACATTTCAAATGCAACAAAAATTATCATCTGAAACGCGGATGACAAAATTTTTTTTTTTCATTCCTCTATATCTAAAGATGTAAAATAATTTGACAATTGATTATCACAGATGAAATTTTAATTTCGAACATTATTTTCATTACAAAAATGGTCAAAGATGATAAAAAAAACGATTGACATACCTGATCCAGCAATCATTGATGGCAGATCCAAATCCATAGCGAACAAATAAAAATTTTCAAATTCCACATGAATACAAAAATCGAGGAAAGCTAAAAGGGTTTCATTGTATAATAATAGTTTTTTATTTGCTCTAGGAAGAAGATGATCTGCAATTGCAAATCTTAAGAGATCGGTAGTTGTAAATCTCCATAATATACGGTTGAGATAAGGATTAATTGTTGACTCCTTAATATTCTAACCGTCAAGATCCTAAAAGAATCACAAAGGGTATTATTGACATTCTGAAGTTGCCACATCGTGAGACCTGTTTGGGGCATGTGAAAATGGGGCCTATAAAACATTATTGAAAATGAAAACATGAACGGCGTTTGAAATTGTAAAAATGATTGATCGTAACATTTGTTAGTTTATGTTAGATGATGTGCAAGATTGGGAACCAACAATAGCTTACTTACTATTTGCTAATATAATTTAAGTATTGGACACTCTTATCCTCAGTTCAGGTTGTGGAATTAGATTATTCAAGATAAATAACTAGAATCAAGATAACTATATCGGTAGAAATCATTTTTTGTTAATTGTATGTTAGCTAATCTCGTTGGAAAAAAAATAGTGAAGATATTGTATGTTGTTTGATTGAATATAGATAAATTATAGATAAAAAGAAAATAAGATGTGAATAAAGATTTATAAAAAAATAAAAAATGATTTGACGTATGAATACACTGTTTTATAAAAGATGACAACATATGATTTAACATGTGGACATCTCACGAATTAATTTTGACAAAAAGTTTTGAGGAAGGGCATTTTCATGGGATTATATATGGGGCTATAGTAGTACATGGGATTCCATCATATTATTTATAAATAAAAAAATTAAAGAGAAGAAATATAGTATTGTGTTTCAGTATATTCTTCATTTTATATAATAAAACACATATTTAAAAGATAGATATATAATTTTATACAAAAGTAAAATGGTATGGATTGCAAATGGGCTGCAGACAATGGTGGACTGAAGAAGGAGTCAATGGGGAGTTGCAACACCCATTGGATTTATAGGAAAAAAAAATGCAAGTGTCTTAAGTAATAATGATTAGTTGAAGGAACATGTAGAAAAGAACATGGACAATTATGTACCCAATAAAGGATTTTAATTAATTTTTTAGATAGTTGATGATCTAAAACTTAAGATGAGGAAAAGAAGAGTAGAATATGATATAATCTTTATTATGTTATTAAAATTTTAGAACTATATACCCAATAAAGGATTTTAATTAATCTTGAGGCCCTGTTTAGATAACCAGATTTCCTCCGTATGCAATGTGGACGCAATCAAACACGGAAACTCATATCCAAATACCATTTTGCGTTGATGACGTCATGTCCATGTTTGTGTTGACAGTGTAATTTGACATAGATCCCCCGACGCTCCAAAACAATGCTTTTGAGAACGCGATTGGAGAGACATACAGTCTTGGCAAGGAAATAATTGAAATAGGGTTATATTTTGAGATGGGTAATGCTGATATATGAGGAGTGTTTTGATAAAATAGGATGGTAGCGTTGAGAATGCTGATGCTTCTCTTCAATGATGCGGCCCTGTTTTGGTAGTCCCAACCACTGCATATTACAAATGCAAGATTGGGCGCCTCCAATCTAAATGGAGCCTTGGAGTTGTTGACAATATCGTGTGAGATCTCAAATGAGGTAACAAAATAATCTTTGTTGCATAGAATTATTATGCAAGTCCCAATCTCTTTGGAGTCTTCCTTTTTTTTCTTCTTTATTTTGGGTGGGGGACAAGTCCCAATCTCTAGGATTTTTTTTTGGGGGGGGGGGGGGGGGAGTAAATAATGTCTTTTATGCCGAGCTAATCAATATATAATAATCATTTTGGAAATCACTAGTCAATAATGGCTTGTATAAATAAAAAAAATTACATAATTTATGTCATGTTATAAATTTACAAATGAAATAGCATCGTGCTAATATTATATTATTATAAATTTAAATAAAATAATAAAATTCACCATATCAATCAAAAGATAAATTAACAAAAAAAGAGAAAGATGAGAGAGAAGTAGGGTTTCCTATGGGGGGGGGGGGGGGGGGGGGGGGGAGGGTTGGGGTGGAGGGAGGAGGGGGGCCGGTAAGTAATTAGTCTCTTATACCAAGCTAAATAGCTAATCAACATATAATAATCGTTTTGAAAGTCGCTGGTCATTATATAATGGCTTGCATAAATTTAAAAAAATTACATAATTTCCATCAATATTTATTGTTAGAGTTGTTGATAATAATGCGCGTGATTCGCGGACGAGCCCACAACATTTCCACTACATGCAAGCCATCATTTTTTTTTTATTTTCTTGGTTTAAAAGGCCCTTTCAAAGAAGTCGTTGTATGACACATATTTAAAAAAAAAATGTGGCACATTGTCCTGTACAAAACACATATTTCTACATATACAAAGACTGAAGACTTTCTACATACATGTGGTTTGAGAAGAAACATAAATAAATAATTTTTTACCCTATGGGAGAAAAGCGAGCCATACGCGCCAATACTTCTGGATTCCCGACTGTTTTCTAATAATATTTTATTTTAGAGCATTGTTCAAATTTTAATAGTCTCAAATATTATTTTATTTATTTCATTAAAAAATAATCACATTTATCTTATTAGTCATTTGTACTCAGTGTAACAAAGTATATATTTTATTAAAATTATTGGAGAGCCAGAAATTGGTTATCCGGGTTCGGGTCTCCAAGATCCGTCGGTTTCGCTCCTGCGTTCGGCCAGCTTCTTCTTCTGGGAGTTGGTGAAAAATTATTTTTAGACTGAACTTTGAGATATTTCTCTAAGCTGCCTATGTACCCCTTTCTGTCTCTGGGGATCAAGTCATATGTAGTTTCCTTTTTATAGTACTTTGGAGGTCACCCCTTTTGGATAGGGTGGGATTTTTGCTCCATCATCATTAGTAGGATTTGACTAGATTGATCTAGTCTCAAATCCCACTTCTAGGCCTATTAAAGGATTAGGATAATGATCAATCTAGATCTAATGGATCTGTTGGTTAATATAGCCCTAAATCCCCTTCCTAAGCTTTTTAGAGAATTAGGATAATGACAGACCTTGATTTATTGGATCTGTCATATCTGAGAGGTCAACCGGTTAGAAATTGGTTAGGATTTTGCCTGGTTGTGGTAACCGACCCAGGTCATGGGCCTTCTATGGTGGATCGCGGGCCGACGTTAAATGAATTGTGGGCCGGCGTCGCGTGAGCCCAGTAGATGGGCCTTATTTTTGGGTCCTACAATTATTATAAATCTTCAGTAAATGATATTATTCAATTCATTGAAATATATACTTTACATATTATAAAATACATACATTTAACTCCATATATTACGATAGTACAATATATATTACACTATCATATTGTATGGGATTTTATCATAGTGTATTACATTAAAAAAAATTGTAAAAATATATTATTGTATTTTAATATATGCTTGATTTCATATAATATAATATACTTCATTATTAGAGTGTATGAGTTAAAAAATAATGGTATGAAGTGTTGTTGGAACTGTACAAAAGTTTGGACATGTTAATTTCCCAATTTCATAATCTATCTTTCTTAAACAAAGTATTATGGGCTCGTTACCTCTAATATCACACGTCATTGTCAACAACTCCAGTAAAAATTAATAGAACTGAACATTTTTTAATGACAACTTGCATGCATTTTCCCAATTTCATAGCCAATCTTTCTTAAACAAAGAAAATTATTGGCTCGTCATTCTAATCTCACATGTCATTGCCAACAACTCCATCATTAAAAATTTAGGATACAGTCTACGTAAACATACGTATTTAGGACTAATCTCTCACTTCTTTATATTTTAATTTTAGTATCTAGATTTAAAGGATAAATTCATTTTTTATCCCTCCCAGGGACTAAAAATACCAAATAATTTAAGAATAGGTCCCTCCCACAAACTAAAAATGAACATATTCTTTAAATCTGTGGACTAAAACCAAATAATTTATGAATAGGTCCCTCCCACAGATTAAAAATGAACATATCATTTAAATCTGATGATTAAAATCAAATTATTTAAGAATAGGTCACTTCCAGAGACTAAAAATGAATATATTATTTAAATCTGAGGACTAAAGCCAAAATATGAAGAAGTGAGTGATCGATCACTAAATCCTATGGTTTATAGAGATTTAAAAATAAAAAAAACCCTAAAAATTAATAGAACTGAACGTTTATAAAGGGAAAATCCACATAACCCCTTTTAAATTGTGTGAAATCCATATAACCCTCTGACATTTTTTTAAGTTCATATAACCCATTGAAAATACATATGTAAATTCAAATAAACCCCTGAATTAAATTGCATGAACTAGTAAATATCTGCCCAGAAGCCTACACCATGTGTGAAAGCGTGTAAAGGTGGGGATGCTAGCCAACCCCCCACCCAAAATGGAAAAATTAATACTACTACTAAATCTCACCTATTAAAAATAATAAAACAAGAGCAGAAAAGTAATAACAACATAAAATTATTAGTTCTTCATAAATATTTTAAATTTCACTTCCCTAAATCAAAATTAAATACATCAAAACAGCTAGGTGCATGTGCGGACGACTGAGCCCATCTTGATCAATAATTTAGGGAACATAACTCATGTTCTTTCATCACTCGGCATTCTTGATTGTGTTTTTTTACGATCGGTCAGTGTTTATTTGGATATGGAATAACCAAGGAATAAGTGAGAATAAAACAGAATAATTTTTTATATTGTTGGGATACAAGGAATATCCAGGGATAAATTATGTCAGAATAAACATGTATAAAGTGGTATATGGATTTCAACCAACCCCTCGAATTAAAGTTATTACAAATTATTCCACCCAAAGAATATATGGGTTCACTGTCAAATCAACTATCATCACCTTTAATAAATCACTTGTCAAATCAATTATCATTATTTTTTCACCTTTTATAAATCTTTATCAATACTTTATTCACATTTTACTCAAATAACAAAAAAGTTATTATTACATTTCCCAACGAGAATAATTAAAAAAACAACCAAACATAAAATCACTTAATCCTTATTTATACTCACTTATACCAGAATAACTGTATACTCAAGAATAAGTCACATTCTTAGCGATATCACTGCCAAGAGGCACAACGACTGATAATTAATTTATATATGATGGCCAATTGGAATAGAAGATTTAAGAATAACCTCAATTACTAACCCAATATATAAGTGCCCGTCCCCTATACCCATATTCAACACAATCTCTTCCAAACTGCACACCTCCCAGCTGTAAAAACAGAGAGAGAGAGAGAGAGAGACCATGATCATCCCATCTGTCGTGGTGAAAGAGATCACCGGGAAGGTGACCGACCTGCTGAAAGATGAGGCATTCATGCTCTGGGGCGTGAACGACAGATTCACGACGCTCAACCACAAGCTGGCAACCATTAGCGGCGTCCTCCAAGACGCAGAGAACAAAGAGCTCAAAGACGTCGTGATCCGGCGATGGCTCGACGAGCTGAGAGACGTCATGTACGACATCAACGACATCATCGACGACTTCAACCTCTACCTCCACCACGACGACGACGCATCATCCTCCAATAAGCGTGGATTTGCGCTACTCGTCACCTCTGCTTATAACAAATGCTTTGAAATCGTTTCTGAGATCATTCAGTGCAACTTTCACCGTCACGACGTTGGGACGAGGATTGATGAAATCAATGAGAGGCTGGAACGGATCCACCAGGACAGAGCACAGTTCACACTCGTGGCAAATGTCCAAGGACCTGCTCTCTCTCGGTAAGCCGCCTGTCAATCTTGAATCATTCTTCGGATACCGTTGTTAATTTTTATAATAAAATGATATATTAAATAGATATCAAAATTAAAATTAAGATTTTAAGTCTTGTAATATACATTATTGTAATTAATCATACAAGATAACAAATACATATCAGATACGGAAATTTTTTTGATCAAATAGACCAACATCCATATACGCGTTCCAGATCTTCGAATATCATATATTTCTGATATAGATTCAAATCCGATTTGGATTTTTTTTTAGATAATTGACAGGTTTATTTCTCAGGTCGACGACGACAAAGACCTTCCGGGATCGCGAGACGGTTTCAACTTACATCGAGTCCGAGGTGTTTGGGATCGATGATCACTCGGACCGCTTGATCCAATCGTTGTCGGAGTCGACGAACGGGAAAGATGGGTGCCGTATGATTGCGATTGTGGGGATGGGGGGGATTGGGAAGACCACCCTAGCTCAGAAAGTTTATGATAAATTTAACTTTAAGCATAAGATATGGGTGTGTGTGTCCCAGAATTTTAATGAAATTGATGTGGTGAAAAGCGTCATAAAGTCTGCTGGTGGGAATCATGAGCAGGCTCATACCATGGAGGAACTTCATAAGATGATGAAGGACGTCCTCCATGGGAAGCAAATACTTCTTGTTTTGGATGACATGTGGGGACCTGAGGTTTGGACTAAAGTTCTTAGAGTTCCTTTTCAAAGTTTCACTGCGGATACAAGAGTGTTGATCACCACCAGAGACGGAAGAGTGGCAAAAAAAGTGGGTGCTGTATACACACATCAAGCTGAGGTTCTATCCGATGAACATGCGTGGTCCCTTCTTAGCAAGGTATGCCTGTCTTTATGTTTATTAATTTTTCAATACATGCATCCAAATTTTATTTCTATAATATAATTTTATAAGTTTTAGCTCAATATAAAAGTACAAAGTATACAGTAACTGAGCAAAACAAGATATGTCTTTGTTTATATCCATATTCACTCCTTTATTTTTTTTTCTTTCAAAAATCCATGTAACCCCTTTCTTTAAGTTTTAGTTTTATTGGCATACCGTCAGTTGTTAACACCTTCAAATTGGGGTGTAAGTAAATTGATCACGCATTATTAAAGCTCGTCTCTTTCACCCATATTGAAGGGAAAAATACATATAACTCGCTTATAGTTTACAAATATTTATATTGATTCCTCATTTTTATGAATATCCATATAACCCCTATATTTTCTCATAAATTACTTATAAGAATATACTGATTAAATTAAAAAACTTATAAGTTTTAGGGCAAAAATGTCCACTTTTTTTTGCGTGCCTGCGCATATATAGGATATGATATTCCCCATGGCAATTTTACAATTTTTGAAGGTTGTACAAAAGATATCAAAAAGGCTTTAGAACCAAATTATAGAGGCAGGGATGAATGATATAAACTAAATATAACATATTTTCTTAAATAAAAATGCCAAACCGTCATACCAAATATCAAAAACAATTTCTAAAAACATCTTAGGCAGTGTTTGGCTACACGATTGAGCAGTTTTTGCGTTACAGGAAGCTGCTTCTGCAATCGTGCAATCAAACAATTTTATTATAGCAACTTCATGCAAACAGATTTCATGCAAATAATGCTCAAAAACTAAGATTTTCAAAAGCTAGTGGAGTGAGTTTCCTGCAAAATCAGTTATAAAACCCAGATTCTTACAAATTAGTTTTACAATCGCGCCACCAAACGCACCCTTAACCATGTTTTTGTATCATTCATATAGAACATATATAGTTGGCTCTCTATCAAAATGCTATGATGTCCCCTCCAAATTTGGAGACTATTGAAAGGTTCTCCAAATCTGTAGATTAATGTTTTTTTTAAAAAATTACTTTTAAAAAAATAGTATAACTTTTATTATATAAGTTCAATTCTTAGAAAATGAATACAAATATATTGTTGACATTTATAACAAGACTACTATTAAATATTTTTAACATATATTTAAAAATGATTTCTCGTAGCCAAGCTTCCATGGAACAACCCCCCCCCCCCCTTTTTCTATTCTCTTCCCTCCTTCCCTCCCATTGGTTTATTTTGCTTCTATTTTACTTCTTTGTTTCTTTGAGAATGTGCTCCCTTTACCTGATACAACAAAGCGACAGACCCACCAAGTTCATTTTCTAAATAAAAAATAGTCATTTTAATTTTACTAAAATATTCTTTATGTTAATTGGAAAACATAATACTTATTAAATGAATGCCATAATTCAAAAAATAGGAAAATATATCATAAACCAAACGAAACACAATAATACGAATACATATCCATTGGATCCATTATATTTTTACAGGGATAAGAGTAGTACTACTAGTAATCTCCTAATCCACATTCATATTAATTGAAACTGCTAAACACATTGTGATTAAAAGTAGGTGAGTTGCCGGCTATGTGGGAAGCACAAGTAGTTGAGTTGCCGACTGTTTGCCTTGGTCTTGAATTCGAGTAAAACCTCAAAAATCGTCTTAGGCCTCATTTGAATCCGCAATAAGACGGATTTCACGGTAGGAAATCAAATGTAACGTCACCGTGAATCCAAATAAACTTTTGGCGTCGCATTTGAATGGTCAATATAGCGATTTCAGGTCTTTTTCCGTGTTTGAGAAGATCGAGAAACAATGTTTCTTTACTGTGGCTCATTTTACCCAAAATGAGCGTCCCCGCTCAACCCATGCAGGCCTTAGTTGAAGTAGTTTTTTTCGTTTTTTTTAGGTAAATGTTGGGATTCAATTCCATGATTCTCTTGATTAAACATGACTTCATGCACCTAATAAAAATATCAAACTGTGAAGATATGTGATTCGCAGGTTAAAAAAGTATCCTCAAATGGATTTTTTTATTGTAGAAGTACATTGCTATTGCATGATTTAAATCTAAAGCATTACAGACTGACTTTATATTGATGTTCTTGTTACTTGCTTAGAATAATTAATCAGTTTGCTTTTTTTTTTATTGAGAAACTAAATATACTTACAGCACTTCAACAGAGAAAAAGGTGTTTCTGATTCATCATTCCTAATTCCCCCACTTGACTTCATATACATAATATATACCCTAATAATTACTTTTGATATGCCAATTATAACCAGGTAGTGTGCCAAGGAAACATCAACATGGAGGATATTGAGGACCTGAAGGATGTGGGGATGGAAATAGTCAGAAAGTGCAAGGGCCTCCCATTGGCAATAAAAGCTATAGGAGGTATTCTAATTAACAAGGACCCCATCGAGGGGCAGTGGCGCAGTGTCCTTACAGATGATTTGTGGTCTACTTCTGAGATCATGTCAGTGCTACGCCTCAGCTACATGGACTTGCCATCTCATTTGAAGTCGTGCTTCCTCACCTATTCATTGTTCCCAGAGGATTATGAACTCTCTCGAACCCGTGTCATCCGGATGTGGGTGGCAGAAGGTTTCGTTAAAGAGGGCCCCGCAGATGTAAATGGGAATCAGATGGAAGATTTTGCAGAGTTATATCACAACGAACTTGTAATGAGGAGCCTCCTGCAAGTGGTGAAATTCTCAGTTGATCCTGAGGATACTGACATGAGGTGCAAGATGCATGACCTTGTACGAGAGTTGGCGATTTCCATGACGAATGGTGAACACATAACCGGTCATGATCGCCAACAAGACTCTCTGAAAGTCCGTCGTCTATCGATCCTCAATGTTGAAGAAATGGAGGAGAATATCCCTAAAAGAGTGAAGAATGAAAAGTGCCGCTTGAGGTCCTTGTTGGTCTTTCAGAGCAAGGGCATGAAGGTGATCCCAGGAAACCTTTATGACAATCTCAAGTTCCTCCACATCTTGGATCTCTCCAACGCTTCGTTTGAACACCTTCCGGATTCCATAGGAGAGCTTGTGCACTTAAGATACCTCAACCTTTATAACACCAACATAGTGGAGTTACCCAACTCCATATGCAATCTTCGGCAGGTGCAAACTCTAATCCTCTTAAAGTCTAAGCAAATCACTAAGATTCCCAAAGGCCTTTCACAGATGCAGGAGCTAAGGCATTTAGAGGTCCATAGTTGGGTGGATATACCTGAAGGGATAGGCCAACTTACAAACCTACGAACTCTAAGAGACTTCACAGTTCGCAATAGGGACGGGCGATGCAACATCGAAGAGTTGAATTCCCTCTCCATGCTCAGGTATTTGGTGGTACAAAGTTTTGACAAGGTGCCAAGTGCAACAGAAGCGAGCGGAGCAGCGCTTGGACAAAAACCACATCTTAAGTTCCTTGCATTGAAGTGCGCATTCAGAGTGGAAGGGGTGAGGAATAAAGATGAGATGAGGAGGATTGAGGAGGTCTTAGAACATTTCCAACCTCATAAGTCTCTTGAAACGCTCTTCATCTGCGACTACTACGGACGAACTCTCCCAACCTGGATGTCCATGACCCCTTCTCCTCTTGAAAAATTGAATCACTTGGAGTTGAATGATTTGAGCAACCTCCAATGGCTTCCCTCATTGGGCAATCTCCCCAAGTTAAAGGTACTTCGTATATCAAACTGTACTTCCATCAAGACGATTGGTACGGAGTTCGTCAACGACCAAGAAGGTACATTCCCCAAACTGATATTTTTGTCTTTCAACAATATGCCTCAGTGGGAGGAATGGAATGGTGGGGAAAGAACAGACATCTTTCCTCGCCTCAAAATATTAGAACTCGTACGTTGTCCCATGTTGAAGTGGATTCCAGGAGTCTTTGCACGACCAGATATAAAGGTGGCCATGGGGGACTTTTCACCGCTTTTGTTGACAGAAGACGAAGGAAAGCAGTACGGGAACGAGTTTACAGGATTGTACAGGCAGATGTTGAAGAGGTCATGATTCAGTGTTCGCGCCTTTGTTTGTGAGAGTGAAGATTGATTTTCCAATCTCTTTAGTGTGTGTGTGTGTGTGTGTACTTTTTTGTTTAATTTAGTTTGTTTTTCGTGTATGAATAAATATCAATAGGAATAAGGCATCATTTCATGTATAATGCTTAATGTGAATTGAATCCATGATTTCTTTCCCTCTGTTTCTAGTCTCTTGCAATTAATGGTTGATTGTTGATTAGTGTATTACATTGGGAGGTGTTAGTATTAACATGTTCCTTTCTTTGGATTTTTCATCCATTTATTTCAGTATTTTGCATTTTTTTTAAAATAAATTAATTTGGATGTCAAGAGAAGCTCATAAGTTCCATTAATATGGAAGGACAAGAGAATCATTATATAAATGCAACAACCTTTTAAGAGGTGTTGTTAATTTGGTCTTCCTTCCAAAGCTGTATTAATATGTTCATGTGAAATCCTTGTGTACTACTGTATGGAATTCAGATTATTCCCTTGTTTTTGTTTCTCTTGCAGGTCTTGCCATCCATGAAAGCAGAGGAGACGGTGGTGGGGTCAGAGAGGGTCCTGTTGTCGTGGAAGACGTCGATATATGGAGCTCCTCTTCGCATACTCCATGATTAAACTTGTTAAAGGAACGGATACGGACTGGATAGGCCCATATCCATATTTGTATTCGAACTAAATATCTAAAAAAAAATTATATACACGATATCCGACATATATTTAAATTAAATATCCGTATTCGATCTAAAAATCTGAATTCGAATTCAAATAATTATCTGGGATATCCGAAAAATCAAAATAATATATCTAATATATAAAAAAATCTAATAATTATCTAACATAAAACATAAATTTATAAAAATTATAAGTATATTACATGGTTTAAAAAAAATTCATACTAATTCTAAAAATATAAATATATTAACATAATAAATAATAATATAAAATAAGTTTTTTGGGTGGATATAATCATATTGGTATTCAATTTGAAATATTTTAGATATGAATATTTTATTTCATATAAGAATACAGATTTTTGGATTTCGAATAATTTTTAAATTTTCAGATACATTTTTTTTTATATATAAATGTGAGACTTAGGGTGCCTTGATTGTTATGCGTTTGCAATAGTCTCCCAGCGATAACACTGCGATTTCAAAAAGACTTTCTGTCAGGTTTGCAGGAAGCGTTATCCTTGGATTTGTACTCTAGACGTTTGAGGAAGGTTCGGAACAGTGAGAGGATGGACATCGGGTTGGGTCCACCCGTACATTGCATCAGGCCAGGTTGGATGGACAACCTAGACTAGTTTATTATTATTATTATTGGCAATCAAAGTCTTGTATTTCTATATGAATAGAGCTTTACAAAAAGTATAAAAAGTTCAAAAGAAATTTATAAGGAAGATAAAATTAATAACCAAAGAGGGAATAATGAAACTAGTCAATCTGCATCCCTTCGTAATTAAAGATCCGCCCTTGAATTCATATACAATCAATACAAAAAACATTGAGGATCAGCCTTTCTTGCGAATAAACTGTCCCTAATTGATCTTGTTCAAGAACAGATCGCAGTTCCTGCCAGATATCATTTGGAAGGAAAGATGTTTCCCCTCTTGCATATTGGAAGGCAGCAAGGAGATCTACCGGGGCGTTGCCCTCTCAATGGATGTGGGAGACCTTCCAGTTGGTGAGGATGTATGAATAGCCCCTGATGTATATGTCGAAGGCTGCAAATGGCAGTCCAAGGGTGGCCAATGTACCTTTGCCCATAATCCATAGAATCGCCGTTGTTGAATCTGATTCAATCCATAAATGTTGAATTCGCTGTAATGGCCATCCAAAGATTAGCTTCAACGGCTTTGAGCTCTAAGATGTTAATAGTGGGAAGATCATTTCGTCCGGTGAGACCATGAAGAAATTATGATTTATCATCCCAGATAAAGGTTCCATAGCCCCCCCCCCCCCTATCATCTCCAAGAGAACCATCGGTGTTGAGTTTGTGCCATCCTGTGTGAGGTGGTCTCTAGTTGACCACTTTCGAAGTAACAAGGGATTCAACCTAGACTAGTTGGATCTCAGTCGAATGGGCTTTTCCTTGTTTCAACAGGACTATCCTCAGCAGTAGACCCTCGGTAGCCGAGTGGTCGGTATGCACCCTGCCTTTGAGGAGGTCGCAGGTTCGACATGCCTATCCATAAAAAAAGGACTATCCTCAAGAATTTAAATTAGGGGCTCTTGTACACAATTTATTTTATAAATTTTTAAATAAAATATATATCTTGTATTTTATAAAATTGACAATGCAAATGTACATTTTATAATGAGTTATAATAGAAACACATAACTATAATATAAGTGTTGTAAAATGTTGTCATTCATGGTGAGAGGGGGGCCGGGACTACTAAGCCCCTTATAGCATCTCCAAAAGACTCTCTATACCACATTTTTCTCTATTTATATAGGGAGTCAAAAATCTTAAAATCCACCTCCAAAAGCTAGGGATGCAACTTGGGCGGGTTGAACCCGACCCAACCCGGTTCATGGACGGGTTCGGGTTGAGGTTTTTCTCTTCCGGATTCAACCCAACCCTAATCCGAACTAACCCGAACCGAATTCGAGTCGGGTTCGGGTTGGGGGGTTAAACTCGCGGGCTCAACCCGAACCCGACCTCCAGGTTAACAAATGTTATTCTGCCATAACAACATATCTATATCTAAAACTCTAAATTCCTAAAACACAATAAACAATTACACAAATCAGAGCATCACTGTATTTGTTGTGTTCGGGTTAATTAATCAGAGATATTCACTTTTAATTATTTGTATATAATGTTTAATTAATTATTAATTAGAGTTTGTTGTGTTGTTTATTAAATATTTTTTATGATCTTTTAAGTGTTAAACCTGAACCCGACCCAAACCCGACTCAAACCCGAACTCGATCCAAACCCGACCCGAACCCAATCCAAACACGACCCAAACCCGATCCGAAACCAATTCGAACCCGATCCAAACCCGACCCGATCCCGAATTCAACCCGAACCCGCCCCGAACCCGCGGGTTGAGGTCGGGTTCAGGCTTGGGTTCGGTTGGGCTCTATGCAATGCGGGTTAAAGTCGAACCCGACTCAACCCGCCCGAGTTGCACCCCTACCAAAAGCCTCCCCACACCCCTCCCTACCATATTGTTTTCTTATAAGGCTCCATACATGTATGGAGCCTTATAAAGAAAACTATAATGCAAAAAGACTTTTTTACCCTTTTGAACAAAACCCTTTTTTTTAACCAACTCTCTCTCTCCTCATTTTTTAAATCATATTTCCCAAATGTATTCCATCTTCCTCTACACCCTAAAAATCTTTTAAAAAGAATGGAAGTCAATCTCGTCCTCCGCCACCCTCCGTCGTCCGATTGATTGTAAGTGATTCTTCTTGTTTTGGTGGGGAGCGGGGAGAGAAGGTTTAGATCCGATGGAGAAGAACAGCTTGTGTCAGTGGAGCGTCATCAGGTCCGTGCTCGCGATCCTCCAGTGGTGGGGGTTCAATGTCACCGTCATCATCATGAACAAGTGGAACTTTCAGGTTTGGTTTTGAATTCGATGTGTTTAGGTCATAAAATGAAGTTTTTTTTTTGTGATTTGTGATCTGGGTGCTCTTAAAGGTGGTAAATTTGTGAATTGGTGGTGTTAATTTTTGTTGTTGGTGGTTGAGAATTTTTATGATTTTTTTTTTTAGCTTTGATCCGTAGTCTTTGATTTGAGATTTTTAGTTCGAAATGAAGGTTTTTTTGTGTATGATTTGTGATTTGGTTGGTCTTAAAATTGGATATCAGTGAATCGCCAATGTTTTGTATGGATAAATTGGTCATTTGGAATGAAGAAATGATAAGAATAAATAGGTTTTTGGAGTGATAAAAAAAAACTTCCTACATGTCATAGAGAGCTTTCTTTCCACAATGTAAGGAAACATTGGGGAGGCTTTTAGAGATGCTCTAAGAGACTTAATGATGCAGCGTGCAACCACGTTCTTTCACAGATCCATTCAAAAGAATGAAATCGATAGGCTGCAACGGCGCTGTTGATTCTTCAAAAGAATGTCAGGGGGTTGGGCTTCAATAATCTACTACTTCAGATGAAATAATAGAGAATTGGGAGGTCTTTGCAATTGTTATTACTCCTAACAAAATACAAGAGATAAATAAACTAAATTTCAAATATCAATAATCTAAAAAATCAATTGGGTTCACAAGTTTATTTATAGAAGAGAATCCCAACAAACTAGAATCTCAACTAATTATCTAAATCTAACAAACAAATCTAACATATCTTTATCTAATACTAACTAAAATTCAAATTTGAATTCAAATAATGATTTGAAATTCAAATCTAAATATAGTAAATCTTAACAAAAAATAAAATCTTAACAACCTCAAAACAACCTAAAAATAGTAAAAATAATTTTGAACCGTCGATTTGACCACCAAGATGATCTCAGAACGCTCTGAAAAATGATATAGTGGCATAGCCACTACTCCTGCAGGACTCGTCGATACGAACGCATGTACATATTATAATAGCAATTCTGATATACGGTTCAAAAGTTATGGCCGTTTGAAGTTACGGTGCTCCTGATTCATCAAGATGTATTTTCTTCTCGTGTTTCCTTTGATCTCGGTCGTCCATATATTGTACGGCTATGATGTCTGCATCATTCTCCCCAGGTTGGAGAGAATTCGCCCTCGAATTCAGATCATCGTCGGAACTTTCACCATGAACTTCAGATATGGATTTCTTTCGAACAATGAATCTTTTAGGGTGTCGCATTACATCCATCCAATCGGACCAATACTCACGAATCCAACTTTCATGCAATAATTTTCTGAGAAGAGATGATGGATCAGATGAAATGAAGGAAGGAAAGAATTGATCCACAAAATAAAGGTAGGGTGGATGAAATACTTTATGTGATAGCTTTTTCGATGGTGAAGCGGTATGGGTGAATTGAAAGGGGTTTAGCGGGAACGATTTGGATGAAGCTCCAGTCACGTAAAATATGTGGGTGTTGATTTTGGTGGTGAAAAGGCTATGATGAGAGGCAGTAGATAAAGAAAGGATGTGATCATTATTACCAAATATTTGAGGGGGACTCTTAGACTCAATCTCCTCCATCTCTTCATCAAAGATAGGTGAAAGGTCTTTTTCCTCGATCTCTGCATAAAAGATATGGGGAAGTCTCGCATCTTCAATCTCCTCATCAAAAATAGGTGGGAAGTTTTCATCTTCAACCCCTTCGTCTTCATTGAAGATAGGTTTTACCTCTTCAATCTCTTCATCTTCATCGTCATCGAATATAGGTTTTGCTTCTTCAACTTCATCATCTTCATCTTCATCGAAGATAGGTGGCCGGATCGTCTCTTCGAACGAGTTATCGAAATCTCCTCCAATTGAATCATCCGCCTCAGATCGCGTGGTTGGAGATTGTGGAACTGGTGATCGTTGTCGTCGAGTTGAAGACCCTTTTCGGCGTTGCATCAACGCCATCATCTCCTCCAATTAGTGCTTCATTGCCTCAAACCATTCATCCATACGCCTATTAGTTGTTGTGTTAGCTGCTGTGATGGTTTATTGTATCTCCTCTCGGTCGTAGGCGTCCTTAAGAGGACGTCTTCTCGGCGGCATGTTTTTTTTTTTTTTTAGAACGATGCGCCGAAGATCGACGCAGGCTCTGATACCAACTGATGCAGCATGTAACTACGCTATTCTACAGATCCGTTCAAAAGAACGAAATCGATAGGCTCCAACGGCGCTGTTGATTCTTCAAAAGAATGCCAGGGGGTTGGGCTTCAATAATCTACTACTTCAGATGAAATAATAGAGAATTGGGGGGTCTTTGCAATTGTTATTACTCCTAACAAAATACAAGAGATAAATAAACTAAATTTCAATATCAATAATCTAAAAAATCAATTGAGTTCACAAGCTTATTTATAGAAGAGAATCCCAACAAACTAGGATATCAACTAATTATCTAAATCTAACAAACAAATCTAACATATCTTTATATAATACTAACTAAAATTCAAATTTGAATTCAAATAATGATTTGAAATTCAAATCTAAATATAGTAAATCTTAACAAAGAAATAAAATCTTAACAACCTCAAAACAACCTAAAAATAGTAAAAATAACTTTGAACCGTCGATTTGACCATCAAGATGATCTCAGAACGATCTGAAAAATGACGTAGTGACATTGCCACTACTCCTGTAGGGTTCGTCGATACGGTTCAAAAGTTATGGTCGTTTGAAGTCACGGTGCTCCTGATTCATCAAGATGTCTTTTCTTCTCGTGTTTCCTTTGATCTCGATCGTCCATATATTGTACGGCTATGATGTCTGCATGACTTAATAGAGAACAGAGCCGCTTTGATTTCTTTGTCGGTGACAGGGCAGTGAGCAATATATTTGTAAAAAGTGACAACATTGGATTCCACCCTTCTCTAATTTAACTCATCTGATAGTATTATGAGTGCACGGGCTTTAATGGGAGAATAGAACAACTTTTCATTGGGTGGTTGTTGTTACCTGTCAATCATAAAGCTAGAAAGAGAGATCAAGATATGGAAAGCATGAAGAAGCATGTAGTGTTGTTCCCCTGGATGGGAAAGAGCCATCTGATCCCCTTCGCCCAGCTCGCGCAGGTCATCGAGCGCAGAAAAGCCTACACCGTGACCATCGTCAACACCCCCGCCAACATCCTCACCCTCCGCTCCTTCCTCCCCTCTTCCTCCACCATCCATCTCGTGGACCTCCCCTTCAACCCCACCGATCACGGCCTCAACCCGGGATCCGAGAGCACCGACGGCCTCCCCAACGACCACTTCCTCCGCTTCTTCCAAGCAACCGAGACCCTCCGCCCCGCCTTCGATCTCTTCCTCTCCGACACCATCGCGCGAAGCCCCCCCGGATCCACCCTCTGCATCATCTCCGACCTCTTTCACACGTGGACCGTCGAGACCGCCAAGAACCTCAACGTCTTCCACTCCGTCTTCTCCGTCACCAACGCCTACGGCCAAGGCCTACTCCTCTCCCTCGTGTGGGATCTCCCCCACACTTCACCCGACTCCGACGGCTACTTCTCCCTCCCGAACCATCCCAAAATTCTCTTGCACCGATCCCAGATCCCCAAGCTCCTCCTATCCCCTGACAAGAACAGACCTCAGATCGACATCTTCCGGCGTCACGTCGCTTACTGTCGACGTTCCGGCGGGTTCTTGGTCAACAACGCCGAAGCCTTCGAAGGTGCGGCGGGCGCCGACGTTATCAAGAGAGAGCTGGGGATACCCGTGTGGACCGTCGGTCCGCTGCTCCGTTTACCGTCGTCATCTGATTCACATTGGAACGTGAGAGGATGGTTGGGGAGTCATCCGCCGGAGTCTGTCGTGTACGTCTCCTTCGGGTCGATGTGCACCATATCCGCTTCGCAGATGGTGGAGCTCGCGATGGGTCTGGAGGCGAGCGAGACGGGCTTCGTTTGGATGGTGAGGCCTCCCGTGGGGTTCGACTTCAACGGAGAGTTCAGAGCGGATGAGTGGTTGCCGGAAGGGTTCGAGGAGAGGATGAGAGAGAAGAAGAGAGGGATCGTGGTTCGGGGTTGGGCTCCGCAGCAGGAGATACTGTCGCACGCTTCGACGGGGGCTTTCTTGAGTCAGTGCGGGTGGAACTCGGTGTTGGAGAGCTTGACGAATGGCGTGCCCCTCATCGGATGGCCGATAGAGTTCGAACAGTCCATCAATGTGAAGATGCTGGAGGAAGAGAAGGGGGTTTGCGTGGAGGTTGCGAGGGGGAACGACTCCGCGGTCGATAGGGTGCACGTCGAAAAGACCATCAGATCGGTGGTGGGTCGAAAGGGGGAGGAGATGAGGAGGAAGGCGAGGGAGTTTGGGAGGGCGTTGAGGGAGGCGGTTGAAGAGGGTGGAGCCTCCGTCAGAGCCATGGATGACTTCCTCCACACTGCTCTTTCAACCGTCGTCGGCACCAAAGATTAATAAGAATGAGTAAGGATCTAATCAAGTCTGTGTACCATCAGTATCGAATATCACTGTTTGTTTGTTGCATGTTTAGAGGACTATAGTGTTGCCTCTCTAAAAATAAAAGGAGAATTGTCCAGATGCATCTTGACCAAGGGTTTATTTTTTTTTGTCCCTTTACTTTTTTTTATTTTTTATTTACTCTTGAAATCTGTTCTTTTTTTTTCACCTTTTATTTTCTAGAAGATTTTCGAACACAAAATCCGGCAATTTTGGCATAGTTTTTATAAAATTTCTCTACTTCATCAATGGAATCAAAAGACATCCCCAAAACTGGTTTACATTCATCATCAACATCCGGAATCTAAATTCTACTATCAATGCTATCAACAGTTTCATCAACATAAACCCCATCTTCCACCCTTGACATTTTCACTGGAAAATAAAAATCACATACATATATCAGCCAGTCAAAAATTGAACAAACAAGCACAAAACAAATGTTTCACAGAGAAAAGGCAAAGCTCTATCCATTTCTAAATAAAAAGTTTGGCTCTAATTGATTGTCATTGTCATTGACAAATATGTGATTGTTTGAAAACCAAAGTTTGATTGTCATTGTGAAAGAACTCAAATTGAAAATCCAAAAAACCCAGATTTTAAAATAGTTTAAAAAAGTGAAACCCTAGATATGAAGGAACCCTAGATTTACAAACAAATGAGAAAAGAATGCTACATTTGAAAATAAATCTTTAAAACAATCCCTAGATTTGATTCTAACATGTATTTGAAGTATTAGAGAGCCGAAAATACCAGATTTTATAGGGCTGGCAGCAGGGGAGAAGGGGTTGATTGTCGCGGGACGGGGTGGCCGACGAGGGAGGGTGGTGGTATGACCGCGTGAGGAGATCCGACCGCAGGGAGGTGGGGCTAATTTTTTTTCCTGCCCTTCTTCACTTCACGTTTTTTCTTCTTCTTTTGGTTCTTCTGTGTCTTCTTCTTTGGGTTCTTCTAAAAGGGGTGAAAAAAGTGAGGAGAGAGAGATTGAATGGGTCAAAAAATGAGTTTAAATGGGTGACTGGCTGACCTGTTAGTCCAGGTCTCCCCTTTTTTTAGTTTAAAAAAGATCCGAACGGTCACAGACGCCTGCCGCACGAGGGGACCACGGCCACATCGCTACACCTAATCACTTCCCATATATATATATATATATATATATATATATTTCCGATAATATGCGGTGTGCGTGGTGCGGATCCGACGTGCGTTGTCCGATCGCGAGTCCATCGCATCCAACGGTCGACGTGAATCGCACCCGACCGTCCGATGCGATGGACCCGTGATCGACGGCCCGTGAATCGCGACCGCACGACCGCACGACCGTATAATATCACGACTCATATATATATATATATATATATATATATATATATATATATATATATATATATATATATATATATATATAGTCGCGATTACGTGCGGTGTGCGGTCGGTGCGGTTTACGACGTGGGCCGTTCGATCGCGGGTCTATCGCATCCAACGGTCGACGTGAATCGCACCCGACCGTCCGATGCGATGGACCCGTGATCGCGCACCGCACCGACCGTAAACCGCACCTAATCGGCTCCATATATATATATATATATATATATATATATATATATATATGCGGTGTGCGGTCGGTGCGGTTTACACACGTGAATCGCGATTAGGTGCGGCGATCGCGCACGGCAAACCGGTGCGGCGATTAGGTGCGGCGAACGGCAGGTGCGGCCGTGACATGGACCATTCGATCGCGGGTCCATCGCATCCAACGATCGACGTGAATCGCACTCGACCGTCCGATGCGATGGACCCGCGATCGACGCCGCACCCGCCGTTCGCCGCACCTAATCACTCATATATATATATATATATATATATATATATATATATATATATATATATATATATATATATATATATACATAGACGTGATTAGGTGCGGCGAACGGCAGGTGCGGCAGCGATCACGGGCCGTCGATCACGGGTCCATCGCATCGGACGGTCGAGTGCGATTCATCGTCGACCGTTGGATGCGATGGACCCGCGATCGAACGGCTCACGTCGCGGCCGCACCTGCATCGTTCGCCGCATGCAATCATTATTCATATATATATATATATATATATATATATATGAGTGATTAGGTGCTGCGAACGGCGGGTGCGGCGTCGATCGCGGGTCCATCACATCGGACGGTCGAGTGCGATTCACGTCGATCGTTGGATGCGATGGACCCGCGATCGGACGACTGCCGCACCGTGCGTCCGCCGCACCTCATCGCGCTCGTGTGTGTGTGTGTGTGTGTGTGTATATATATATATATATATATATATATATATAGAGCACCGATTAGGTGCGGTTTACGGTCGCACCGTGCGGCGTCGACCACGGGCCGTCGATCACGGGTCCATCGCATCGGACGGTCGGGTGCGATTCACGTCGACCGTTGGATGCGATGGACCCGCGATCGGACGGTCCACGTCGTAAACCGCACGGTGCGACCGCATACCGCACATCAATCGCGACCATATATATATATATATATATATATATATATATATATATATATATATATATATATATATTATGTAAAATAATTTGTTGGTATATTGTCAAATTCATCATGATGTTATTATGTAAAGATAAAATAACTTAAATTTATAAGATAATAATAATAATAATAATAATAATAATAATAATAATAATTAATAACTACTCTTACAAAAATAGGCCTAGAGGTTTTGGGCGGGCATCGGGTCCAGACCTGATCGGGCTCATTTGAGTGGGCTCCTGGACCGGGTTTTCCAAAGGCCCAAGCCAAGTTCTTGGAGGCATCTGAGTCCAGTCCGGTCCGCTCCTACATCGAACCGCATCAGGTTAGGGCTGGAATTGGGTCCATGGGTTAGATGGACAACCCTAGTCAGATGGGCTTCTCTTTGTTTCATGACCTAAAGAATCTATATCAGGGGTTGTTGTACACAATTAATTTTCTTCCATTATTTTGATTGCTCCTAAACGCTTTGGATAATGTTATATCCAGTCTATAAATATTTTATATTTTTAAAAAATAATATATTTCATCTAATAAGATACATGTTTTTATAAAACAATATAACATATACTCTAATAAATTACATGAGTGTTTATATAAAATATTAAAAAATTTATTGAAACATATACCTCGCTGAAGTTTTCTATTGACGCATATGAGACTGAAATTAGGATTTGAATAAATGGAGCTATAGACCATGGAGTGGTTTGGAAATGGTGTCTAACAGTACTCAAATATTTTATATAAAAATTATGTTGTTATATGTTTTTTTTTTCATTCTCAATTCTAGTCTCATATGTGTCGATAGATAATCACTTAAGCATATACTTATATTAAAGAAGTATATGCTTCTATATATATTTTTCACCTTTTATATAATGTATTTAGACAATTTATTGAAATATATGCTTTATTTGTTATAAAAAAACATGTATTTTATTAAATAAATTTACTATTTTAAAAAAAAATTAAAATATACGTAGTTATACACCTAACTTTATTCGGTTTTTTTTTCGTTCCTTTTTCACGTACAGAAATTTTGTTTTCCACGAGAGTTATTTGTTGCGTCACTGGGGAACACCAATCGAACGGCTGAGATCAGTGGAACCCCCAAAATCCAATTTTCATGGTACCACCGACACAGCAGGAGAAGAGGTCGGGGTAGTTTCGGTACAATCGGAAAGTTTTTAGTGAGTGTGAGATTACCAGATCGAAAAGGTGACATTTGTATCGTCCCCTCTGCAGAGAGAGAGAGAGAGAGATCTGGAGAAACAATGGAGATCTTCTATTACTTGGTCTTCGGAGCTCTGTCTCTGGTTGTTCTGGCTTTGGAGCTGTCGAAGAACAGCAAGGATCGGATCACAACTTCGGCGGCCTTCAATGCTTTCAAGAACAATTACATCGTTGTTTACTCTCTCATGATGGGTGAGTGAACTTCAGCTTTTCTGTTTGATTTTGGCTTCTGGGTTGGTTTGATTTTTCCCGAAAAAAAAAACCCACCCTTTGTTGAGTTTGGCGGATTTTGTTATCTGGGTCGGATCTGTATTTCGATGAAAAGATGGGATCTATGTGGGTTTTCATTGATGGTTTTTGTCTGTGACTTGTGTTTGTTTAGATCTGTGGAGGAAATGTTGGGTTTTGGATTTCGTTTGTTCAAGGAGTATTTGATTTGATTTTGAGGGATTTTAGTTTTCTGGAGATTCGTTTTTTTATGATTCAAGATCTGTGATTCTGTTGATTTTGTATTATAAATTTTGTAATGCAGCTTCAGTAGATCTGGTTTGGTATAATTGGTCTTTCATGGTGGTTGTCTATTGATATGAAATATGCTGTTTAACATTATTTTTGTTTATGTATTTGAACTACTTGAGCATTTTTTGTAGCCTTGTTAGAAAGACTTCTTCTTAACTGAGCTCTCTTTCAAACAGCTGGAGATTGGTTGCAGGGTCCATATGTGTACTTCCTTTACAGTCAGTATGGCTTCGACAAGGGAGACATCGGGCGGCTCTTTATCGCTGGCTTCGGATCTTCTATGCTTTTTGGGACAATTGTCGGATCTTTGGCTGACAAAAAGTGAGATAGTTTTTCTATATCCTTTGATGTGGTCTTTCTGTTTAGCAAGTTTTACCGGTTGAAAAGAAATTTTGTGCATTCGCAGAGGACGGAAGAGGGCATGTATAACTTATTGCATAACTTACATACTGAGCTGCGCCACAAAGCACTCTCCCCAGTATAAGGTGTTGATGTTGGGGCGTGTGTTGGGTGGGATCGCCACTTCCCTCCTGTTCTCAGCCTTTGAATCATGGCTTGTTGCAGAGCACTTTAAGGTGATGTTTTCTCATCTTACATTTTTTTTACATTGTGAATGATCATCTGGTTAACAATTTACCAAATATTGAAATGTATCAACCAATAGATCTAATGGTGGTTGTTAATTATTGTGTAAACGATTACTGTGTGGCTTTATATTTTGCAAGAATAATTCCATACCCTTATTGTGTTTGAATATTATATTTGTTTTGCTGAACAGGAATCTCTCCACTTGTTACAGTGTATTTAGTTTTTATATCTCAAGTAGAATCTCACGATTTGATATCTACTGTTAATTTTTTTTTTTAAAAGAAAACTAGGATCTGAACTGAGCTTGGGTTACACTGCCAATCGCCTAATGTTGTTTGTTTCCCTTAAATCTTGCAGCAAAGAATGAAATGATTTTTTGTATGCCATATTAATAAAGTATAAGCAAATCAATTGTCATTTTTTTTAATAAATTAAAATATATTTAACTTGCAGTCTTATTAATTTTTTTACATATTTTCAAGAAATTTTCTACACCAATATAAATGTTTTTTTTATCTGTTGTGTACAGAGGGGATTTGAGCCACAATGGCTTTCATTAACATTTTCTAAGGCTATTTTCCTTGGCAATGGCCTCGTTGCAATTGTATCTGGATTGTTTGCAAACTTAATTGCTGATACCTTGGGCTTTGGCCCCGTTGCACCATTTGATGCTGCCGCCTGCTTCCTTGCAATTGGCATGGCAATTATAATGTCATCATGGAGTGAAAATTATGGAGACTCTTCAGAAAGCAAGGATTTGCTCACCCAATTTAGGGGTGCTGCTTTGGCCATTGCTTCCGGTGATCATCCAATCTTTTCCCTCCATAGTTGCATCTTGCTATCTTTTGGAGTCATCATGTTGATATTTGTCCCTTTGTGGTTATAGATGAGAAGATCGCATTGCTTGGTGCAATACAATCCCTTTTCGAAGGTTCTATGTACACCTTTGTGTTCTTGTGGACACCTGCTCTTAGCCCAAACGAAGAGGACATCCCCCATGGTTTCATATTTGCAACTTTTATGCTCTCTTCAATGTTGGGAAGTTCCATTGCATCTCGATTGATGGCCCGAGCAAACCTTAAGGTTGAAGGGTACATGCAGATTGTATTTGCAATCTCTGCTGCCACACTGCTTCTCCCTGTACTCACTAATGTATGGTAAACTTTGTTTTTGACCTTTGACATATATACATTGGAAATCAACTATGTTAGATTCATTGATCAAAGATTATTCGATAATGAACTTATGAATGTTTACTTGGCATAGATCCTTGTACAACCCTCAAATGTGAAAGGTGGGAGCATATCATTCAGTGGCTCCATCCAGTTGTTTGGGTTCTGTACTTTTGAGGCATGCGTTGGAATATTTTGGCCATCTATCATGAAGATGAGGTCCCAATACATTCCTGAAGAGGCCAGGAGCACCATTATGAACTTCTTCCGCATACCTCTGAACATATTTGTCTGCATTGTGCTGTACAATGTAAGTGTCGCACTTCTTTTATATACCTAAAATTTACCATTGCAAAAATTAATTATAAATTAGTTCCAGTTTTGCAAAAGATAATATATTTCTTATATACACTGATTTTTATATTTTCCTAGGTGAATGCATTCCCAATCACCGTCATGTTTGGAATGTGCTCGATTTTCCTCTTCATGGCAGCAGTCTTACAGAGGCGGCTGATGGTGGTTGCTGAGAGTCACAAGTCAAGTAAGTTTACCTTATAATGCATGAACTGTAATCTATTTCCATGAAATTTTTCTGATTTGACCCCATCGTTACCATGTAAAACATTTTCCTCAGGAACTCAAGATTGGTCAGCAATGAAGGAGATGGATGCAGAGTCAGAGCCATTAGCCATCTAAGATAGTTTAGTTGTATGCATCGGACTTTCGTTTTGGACCGATAACTGTGACAAGATACAGGTATCTACTCCGCTTTTGGGTTTACATGTTTTACTTTATAATTTCATGTGTCTCTGCAATTTTCTGTTGTTTGTTGGCATGAGTCAACTCATTCTTTTGATGAAGAAACCACTGAATTTGTAAACATTGTAGTAATGAATATCAATCTATGAGTATTATATGTTTTAATGAACTTGTTTTGATGGATGTTTTATTATTGAACTTGATAGAAACTTGTGAAAGAACTTGTGATAGTGAAGAGAGACCTAATTATTTTTAATTGTGTGGCAAGTCAGTGCTAGTTGTATGGTAGGCCAGTTGGAACTAAACTGAAAAGTGCCTTCTCACCCACCTTCGACTGAGTGTTTTTAAATATAGAAAACATGCTCCCATTGATGCAGTCAAACCTTACTCAACAAAGGTCCAAATTCTTACATATGGTGCAACTCTAGCTGAATTGTTTGACAACGTAACGTTGAATTGTTTCATGAACATATCCCATATAATAACTTAATACAAGTGGATATATAATATATAAAAACTAACCATATCCCATGTATATGTTTCAGAATCTAATCTAACATGCCAATAAAAACTGTAACATATTTTCAAAAAAAAAAAAATGTAACAAAGGTGGGCATCTAATGTCAAGGGAATTACCTGTCATTCATAACTGTTGCTTGTCATTAACAAAAAAAACATTGAGAGACCTTTCTTTTTATAATTGATGGAAAAAGGGTTATGGAATATTCATTGATGCTCTGAATTTATATAGAAGAAAATTACATCTTTTGATACTCGCTCATAATTAGTTAATCAAGAAGATGGTTTAGAAATACATAGAACCATCTTTACGGGGAAAAAAACCATAGCTTCTGCCACAATGGAGTTTATCAAAATGATTTAATGGTGGAGAATGCTAATTCTGTATAGTCCAATGCTAATTAGAGATATATTTTATTAGTTTTTCATATTAAACAAAAAAAGAATGACAGAAATGATCTATCACCCAGGAAATAAAATAAATCTACAGTTCCTAACATTTATCTAAATGGATGCTGATACACTCATACAGTCCCTACTTCCCCCTGGTGTAGTATTTACTATATAAGGAAAATGTAATATGTATGTATGACTGCACTCATCATTTATCATATGGGGAGTAAATGGTATATATAAAAATTCAAGAACAATAAAAGGAAAAACTAAGCCCTGTATGGTCCATGCCTAGTGGAGGAGGCCGGGGAAGGGATGGTGGAGCCGTGGAGGTGGTCTATCCCCTCTCTGAGCTCCTCCAGACATCCTCCACCTGTCACCCTCCGCCTGAAACACGGACACGGGATACGACAACACAAACATATTTGAAAAAATGGAACAACAATAAATAGTCAATATAATAAATATATGTTGTATACCCATATGATCAAATGTTCACCATACACCATTTCTTTCGAACTGTTTCAAAATACAAAATAGTCATAATCCATACAGTTTTGTTTGTGTTTGTGATCTATGTATGTTTTGTTTTTTCTTTTTAGTTTGGATTTTTTTTAAAGAATAGTGTTCCCTCATATTTGATCATTTGATCCCTTTCAAAAAGGTAGGAGGTGTTTATCGATTTAATCAAAACTTGGTTTGTAATTTGAAAAATGTTAGACTTGATCATTTTTACAGTTTAAAATTCAAACCACACGTGTTTTCATTTTTTAAAATAGTAATCATGTGACGTATATGCTTTGATAAAAAGTGTATAATGTTCTTGCGAGCTGAATGAACACATTTTTAGTAAATGTCAAAAAAAATTAAAAGAGATATATGCATCGTTACTAGCTTTTTGACTAGGTATAGAATTATATTTTTGACGGTAAAAAAATAGTGTAACAGCGCCCTTTCATTTTTGGATTTTGTTTAAATGGGTTACACTTGGGCTGTTTTAAATGAGTTGAAAATTTGGGCGGTCTGTTTGGGGCTTTTTTTTGTTTTTACCGTTGATATACTCGATTCATTTTGTAACCCCGTCTGCAGTCCAATACACTACGCTATCATAGTGTATGAGATTTTATCATAATGTATGATAAAAAAAATTTAACTAAAAAAAGTATATACTACTGTATTTCAGTATATACTTCATTTTATATAACAACATATACTTCAATTAGAGTCTGTATGATTTTAAAAAATATGGTGTAAACTACAAATGGGGTTGAACGTATCATTGAACTGTTGGGCTCAAACAGGTTGACATCGTGTCCTAGGTCATGTGCCCTTGTTCTAGGCCGTGTTTAAACCAAAATTGAGGCCATGTTACAGGGCACACCTGGAATCGTGTCCGACACAGATACGGAGGCATGGGAGAAGTGTCTGCACTTTGTATGTCATCACCAACCAAACCTTTTTCATTGGTCGTGATGGAAGGTAGATAGGTGGGATTCCTTTAAAACAAACTAATCAATACATTCAAGTACGATAGCTTTTGTATTTACATGAAACTGTTTCTGCAATCGTTTAATCAAACAATTTTATTGTACCAATTTTTTACAAGTAGATTTTAGACAAATAGTGTCAAAAAATTACGACTGTGAGTAGTGAGCTTATTGCATAGTCAGATTTAAAACTTAGATTCACGTAAATCAATTTTACAATCGTCCAACTAAACACACCATATAACAGTTATCAATATTAACAAAATCTCATCCCTGAGTCAACTCTACATGCTTTCAGTATAAAATTAGTGTGTTTTTTTATTAAAATCATCAAAATAATGTACAACAATACGAAAAACGTCTCATAAAATAGTGACACGTTCATTAGAAACTTTCAAAATAAAATAATGGATGACAATGATAATTGCACTCTGATTGAATTTTTTATTCAACACAAATGGCAAATTTTAAGCCACCGTACGATGATGATCAGATGTTTCTAAAATGCTACACGTCACACAGATAATTATGGTAACGTATCATTGCGGGTTCTTTAACGTGTGAGGAAAATATATCTTCAACGGTTAATTATATTTACACCCCTGTACATCTGTACTTTTATTGAAAGGTCCTTTTTTATTATAATTATGAATACCGTTGACTAAACAAGCACCTAATAAATGGCTTAAATCGCGGTGATGGATTGTTTTTTTTTTGACCTTTGAAAATCCTACAAAATATTTATTTTTGTAATGCATCTACAAATATTTTTTTTTATTTTTGAGCACCGGTACACTCTGTTCATTTTGCAATCTCGTCTACAACTTTATACACTAGGATAACGTAATATACACTGAGCTATTGTATGAGATTTTATTATAGTTGTAAGGGCTGAAATCAGGTCCTCCACTCCTGGGCCGGATTGATGTGGATCCGGGCTTTTGATGTAAGTCCAAGACAATGTTGATGCTGACTCCTCTTTACGACGATTTGAAGCAAGCCTCTTCTGCTTGTCGTCCTCCTTCTTCTCCGGCCTTCGAACACCTGCAACTCACACCAGTGTGGTACCTGCTAACGCCCATCCGACGCTCAAGTCAGTGGTTCCTCAATGAGAAGAAGAAAAACTTGGAATTCTAGAATGTAAGTAGGGGAGAAAGAGAGAGATCGCATACCTTGAGAGGGAGATAAAATCCCCTTTTTATGCTAGAGAAGGGGCTTGTCGAGTTTAGCCTTATGGAGTGAGCGTATCATGAGATGAAATCTTCACGTGGCTCTTGGATCGGTGGACATGTGGCTCCTACGGATCACCATCCTGCAACTGATTTTCTGACATCTAGTCTTTTTTTTGTATCAAGGAATATTCTCTTGGTAAACCGTTCATTTCATAGAAGTGGATATATGGCCGACCTGTATTCATGTTTGGATATTACGGTTTGGTCAATTTGCACTTCAATGTATATTCTATTTCATATAACAGTATGTATTTTAATGGAAGAATGTATGACTTTAAAAAAAAAAAAACCGGTGTAGACTGTAATTGAGGCTGCAACTGCGATTAGACATATCATTTTTTTTTCCAGAACACAGGAAGGTTTGGGCCACATTTACATATCCAAATGGATCTTACATACAATATAGAAAGAAGGTGTTACTAAAAAAGATTGAACCAATAATGTTTTTTAAGCAGATAATTAAAAATTATTTCATGAGTACAGGTGTACATGCAATGCAAACTAGTGGATTAGAGTTCATTTTAATGTGATATATTACATTATTCTTGGTTAACCTCATTAGCAGCAAAATTATTCCATTTGTGTGATTTGTTGGCAATTGGTATTTCCTGAATCACAAGGTATAAAAAATCAAAATCCTGTGTCTAGTCTTCTTTTTATTAAATGAGATTTTTTTTTAATTGAAATTTAAAATGAGGACATATATCCTTGTATTTGATTTCCTCTAATTCTCACATTCCTCAATAAAACTCACAATCCTTTTTATGTGATTAGCAACCACATCCACACGTCATAGAAAAATAAATAAGGTTAATTATATAAGAGAAATGAAAAAAAAAATGTTGTTGCCACAGGTAGTGACATAGCACGAGTGCACACTCAAAACATTATAAAAACATTATATGTGAAAAAAAAATACAAGTTTTCTTTAGAGCATGATGTGATGCTCACACTAATGTAGATGGAGTAAAATTTAACCGCAATATTTATATTAATATAAGCACACTCAAAACATTATATGTGAAAGAAAAATACAAGATTTTTTTTTAGGCATGATGTGATGTTATGCTCACACTAATGTAGATAAAGTAAAATTTAACCACAATATTTATATTAATATAAATATTAATGGATTCAAAACACATATTGGAATCTAAAAAATTAAAAATAAATTAAAATAAATAAATTTGTATTGATTCGATCATTGAACATGACCAGACTGGAATCAGAATGGGTTTATTAAATAAAAAATCAACACTGCAACTAATATGTTTTGCATGCACAAGTGATGGAATACTTGTATTAGTATACTCAAATTTTTTTTTCTATGAAGTTAGATGATTGATGAATTTTGATGCGCATCCATCGTGCATGTGTGGAGTAGAGCTAAAGTTTTCTATATGCCCGTTTGATAATGGCCGTTTGATAATGGTTAGTTATGTCTGAACAAAGTGAATGGTGACTGATAATATCTATGTTTGAATATTCTTCAATTAGATTCCAAGGTACCTTGAAATATACCCATTTCAGCAAGTTACCACGTCATCCTCACGACCAAACACCATTTATGTTTCCTTAATATTTTCATTATCCCAAAATTACAAATAAGTTCCCCCACCTTAATCAATTCACTAGTCACAATGTCATAAAACAAGTCATTCAGACATTCACTGCTCGTAGGAAAATTATCATAATGTTCAATAGTTCTCATATTTGGTTTCTAATTAATGTTGAATTCTACCAGTCTCGTCAGTATTTAATAAGATACCGATACACTAAAATTATCAAATAACTCACGTGTTAAACATATGAAATTGTGAGATTCAATAATGACTATACATAGAGATTGTTTGTAATTGTGTATAACACACTCAAGTATCCCAAATTAAGACCATGGTTTTATTTTATTTTTTTCATTTTAGATTAAAAGAACTTGTTCGATTTAAAACTTTTCTAATCTAAAAGGACTTAATTGCAAAAATCTTATTACATTTCACCCAATCCAATGCCTGAATAGCATTGCATCTCCATCCAAACAGACCAATCTCCCTTCCATTCCCTTCGGAGAAGAAGCAAATCCATGGCTTCCTTCAAACCCTACCTCCTCCTCCTCCTCCTCGCCATCTCCACCACCACCTCCTTCTCCATCTCCCTCTCCGTCACCCCCACCACCCTGGCCCGCTCTGGCGACTCGGTCCACATCACCTGGTCGGGCCTCGACTCCCCCAACCGCCTCGACTGGATCGGCATCTACAGCCCCCCCGACTCCCCCGACGACGACTTCATCGGCTACGTCTTCCTCTCCAAATCCCCCAACTGGGCCTCCGGATCCGGCTCCGTCGACCTCCCCCTCGTCAACCTCCGCTCCGACTACCAGTTCCGCCTCTTCCGATGGTCCGAGGCGGAGATCAACCCGAAGCGCCACGACCACGACCAGAACCCCCTCCCGCAGACGAAGCGCCGGGCCGGGGTCTCGTCCCGCGTGGGGTTCGGCGGGACGGGGCCGGCCCGGGCCGAGCAGGTGCACCTGGCGTTCACGGACGAGGTGGACGAGATGCGGGTGGTATTTGTGGCGGGAGACCGGTCGAAGAGGTTTGTGAAGTATGGGGAGGGGGAGAGGAGGCTTGATCGGACGGCGGAGGCGGAGGTGAAAAGGTATAAACGGTCGGATATGTGCGATACGCCGGCGAATAAGAGCGTCGGGTGGAGGGATCCGGGGTTCATACATGATGGGGTGATGAAGGGGTTGAAGAAGGGGAGGAGGTATTATTACAAGGTGAGCTTTGAATTTTTTTTTTTCATGTCTGTTTGATTCTAAAGTTTGGTTTTTTATGTGATTAATTGATGATTCCTATGTGGATTGTGCTTGATTAGTTATAGAAATTCAGATTTTGTTAGAATTGTTTGATTTTGTCTAATCGTCTCTATAGTACTCCAATTTTGGTTTTGAAGGGTCGAAAGGGGAGAAGATATTCTTAGGGTGAGCTTGAAAATTGAATTATTTTAAAGTATGTTGTTTATTCAATTTTTTGTTTATTTTCAGTGGAAGATTCTATGTGGGTTTTCTTGATTATGGTAAGAAAGTTCGGATTTTTTGTATAATTATTTTTTATGGGTCTTTATAGTAATTTTGGGTTCGAAAGTCCTTCTTTTGCTTGGTTTTTTATGACTTGGCTAATTGGAAGTGTTTGTTATTCCACTTTGTTCTTCATGATTGAATGGTGATCATACTTGGATGGATTTGTTCCTTTCATGTGAACCTTGTAACGATAATTTGTCACTCTGGGCTTTATATGAATGTGAGGACAAATTCTCTTTTATTTGTTGCATTTAAAATTTGTGGTGACTGATATTCAAATGCTGCATACACCCTAGAATAGGTCAAGTGATTGCAAGTTAATAATTGCTTTTAAGGTACCGCATGTCTTTGTTGTGGTTGTTGAATACACATTTTCACCTTTTTTTTTGCATGTGATTCCAATAATTTTTGTAATCCCCTGCACTACATTTTTGCCAGAATAGGTAAAATAGCTTATTTTATTAGTATCGGTTGCAAATGAATTATAATGTATAGGGATAGATGCTCTGTTATGATTTTCTATTACATATTTCTCCGTTTATTGCATTTTAGTCAGTAATTTTCATATGCAGCAAAATACCCTTATATCCTAGGATAAGTTAGAGTAGCCTATTGTATAGTGTAAATGAATTATATTTTTCTGAGACTAGCATGTTGGTCTAAATCTGTTTAGACCTTCTTTAGTACCTAGTGGTCTGTGGAAAATAAAAATACAATGGTTACATTTATAGGCAATTTCAATTTGTATAGTGGTCCACCCCTCATTACATTACAAGTTCTCCATGGGTGCTATGTTTAGACTGAATTTGGTTATGGTTAAACTTTTATATTATCTCCCATTCTAAAACTATCATGTTGAGAACCATATTCAGATGACAGAACGATATGTCCCTTATGGAGATGTTTAATATTAGTATAAAACATCTTGAGTGCGATGCATGAGTAGATCACAAAATTTTGATGTGAAAAACATTTCTAAAATTCAGGTGGGCAGTGATGAGAAAGGTTGGAGCCCAATATATAGCTTCATGTCCAGGGATCCTGATTCAAATGAAACAATAGCATTTCTCTTTGGCGACATGGGCGCTTCAACTCCATACACAACCTTCCGCCGAACACAAGACGAGAGCATATCAACCATCAAATGGATCCTTCGCGACATCGAAGCCCTAGGAGACAAGGCTGCATTCGTTTCCCACATCGGTGACATCAGCTACGCTAGAGGATATTCATGGATATGGGACGAGTTCTTCAATCAGATTGAACCAATCGCTTCTAAGGTCCCATATCATGTCTGCATTGGCAATCACGAGTACGACTGGCCATTGCAGCCCTGGAAACCATCATGGTCTTATGGAAGCTATGGCAAAGATGGCGGCGGTGAATGTGGAGTCCCATACAGCCTCAAATTCAACATGCCGGGAAACTCATCTCTTCCAACAGGTACTAAAGCCCCCGACACTCGAAACTTATACTACTCATTCGATTCGGGTGTCGTGCATTTCCTGTACATCTCCACCGAGACAAACTTCCTCCAAGGAAGTGACCAGTACAACTTCATCAAGAATGACTTGGAGAGCGTCAACAGATCGAAAACACCATTCATCGTAGTCCAAGGCCACCGACCTATGTATACAACAAGCTATGAAACGCGAGATTCCCCACTGAGGGAAAGATTGCTCGAGAGCTTGGAACCTTTGCTGGTGAAGAACAATGTCACGCTCGCACTATGGGGCCATGTTCATAGGTATGAGAGGTTCTGCCCACTGAATAACTTCACTTGCAGCGAGTCAGGACATCCGGTGCACTTAGTGATTGGAATGGCAGGGCAGGACTGGCAGCCAATATGGGAGCCGAGGCCAGATCACGTGGATATCCCAATATATCCGCAGCCAGAAAGATCGATGTATCGTGGCGGTGAGTTTGGGTACACAAGGCTCGTCGCGACGAGGGATAAGTTGATGCTTTACTATGTGGGGAACCACGACGGCGAAGTCCATGATGTGTTGGAGATCCCGGCAAACCCAGGTGTTCGTGATGGTCAAACGAGTTCGGATGGTTTGGGTGGATCCGTTGTCAAGTCTACGATTACTTGGTATGTCAAAGGTGCGAGTGTTCTGTTGCTTGGCGCCTTTGTGGGATACGTTGTTGGAGTCGTATCGCGTTCAAGGAGAGATGGCGCGCCAAGGAGTAGCTGGGCTCCGGTGAAGACTGAGGAAGTTTGACAGAGGTAAAGGTATTGGTGGATGTGGTTTTGTTATTTATACCATCATTTTGTGAAGCATAGTACATCAGCATCTGTGAGCATTGATGGCATTGTAAATATATGACAGTATGTTTGTGCCATAATGTATGTTTAACTGTTTTTTTTTTTTGTTTGGATCAAGTTCTATATGATGGGTTTTGTATAGTATATACTTCAACTTGGATTGGTTTGAATTCGTTCCTATTTGATTTTTTAGCAGGTTTGTGTTGGAGGTGGGTTTAGATGAAAAGGTTGGGTTTCTCAGATCCAATGCAAATTTGATGAGTTAAAGATAAATTTATTCAGATTAGATCTGAATTGTGCAATTTGTATATCTATAAATATGTCATTTTCATAATTTCATTTCTATATTCACTAACCTTTTTTTATCTCTATTCTCTCTCCCACTGAGGCTCGTGTAGATCGTATTTGGACACGTGAAAAGTAGAAAATTTTCAAACGCGGATTTAAATACCTTTGATATAGTTGCGTTTCAAATCATTTCCTTCATTTTTTTAGAATAAGTTTGGAACTATTAAAGCCTAAAAAACATTAGCTTTTAGCGAGCCCATATATAAGAAGAATTATTTTAAGGGAGTTTGAAGTGCGGGGTATTTAACAAATAAAAAGCGAAAAACATGAAAAAAAATTCATTTGACTTTGGATCCTTGTTTGGTGTTTTCATCGTAGAATTTGTCCAAATGAACTTTCGCGTTGAGAAAATCAAGGGTTACAACGTTGCCTTGAAAAAAACAATATTTTCATGACTATTTAAACATGAGCTAAAATGACATACACATAACGGAGCCGGTTGTCATCAGAAGGATAAAATGCGTTTGGATCCCGATGAAGTTTCTACGGTTTTTTTTATCTAATCCAAAAACTTTATTATTCTTACGTTGTAATCGTCACAGAGTTCAATTTTTTAAAAAGACAGTGATTGAGTTATGGTTGATGAATAAACTTTTCATTCTTAGATCAATCAGATGGCTCAAAATTCATCATATAAAATCAGTTCATTTGTCACAGATAACCCCCCCCCCCTTTTTTGGGTGCCTCTATTTGCACCCCTCAAATTGGGGTGCACACCCCTCATAAACGGATAATACACAAAAGATCCGTTTATAATCGGATTTGTGCACACCCATATATTCGGATCCTTCGCGACACCCGTAGTGTCGATCATTGGCGTTTGGGTCGACAACGGGGGTGTTGCGGGGTTCAGAAACCTGAACCCATAGCATCTAAATTCTTAGCGACATTATCAGTGTCGACATTTGACATTTAAGTCGACAATCCTAGTGTCGCGGGGTTTAGAAACCTGAACCCGTAGCATCTCCATCAACCATGACACTGTCGGTGTCGATATTTGACGTTTACGCCGACAATTCTTGTGTCGTGGGCTTCAAAAACCTAAATCTGTAGCTGACTAATCTGTGTGTCGACATTCTGTGTGTCAACGAGTTAGCTATATGGCAACAATATCAGTGTCGATACTAGTAGACTAATCTTATTCTTCATTTTTTGAATGATTCAAACATTAAAACATTCGAACATATATCCAAAGAGCTGAATATTGAAATTTTACAAAGTCACTTTCAATCATTAACCCAAACATTCAAACATTAAATATTAACCCAAATATACATTATTGAAACAACTTATAAACCTAGCAACAGCAAAATGTCAAACGATCTTGTTCAAAAAACGAAGAAAGGCAGCCGGCGTGAATGTCGGTGAAGAAAGAGACGGCCGGCGTGAGTGGAAGGGCGACACCAAGCAACAAATGAAGAGAGACAGGTGGCGCGAATGTCGGTGAAGGATGATAGTGAATGTGGATGATGATGACGCGTGAGTAGACGGGAGATTGAGGTCGAAGACATTGTCAAATGATTTAACCATCAACCATGAATGCAACACATAAATCAAACCCTACAAAATTACAACCAACACAATGAGATCATTTAAATAAATAGAATCTAAGCTTAAATGTGAAAGTTAAACATTAATCGTGCCTTAAACAAAAATTTAAACATGAATCAAATCCTAAACAACAATCACTCTTCTCATCATAAGCCCCCCAACAAAAACACAATGTAGACTCAAATTAAAATAATAACCTAATACAAACTGAACTATCCACCATCAACCCTCATTTTAAACACTTTAAGAAATTCAATTATTATAAATAACACATATATTCCCTCATTTATCTTCCCAGAACATTACAACCAACACAATGAGTCAAACAGAAGCAATGCTTAAAATATATAACCTTCTTATAACACACATTCTCTTAATCTCCAATGCCTTTTCCCTGAACTCCTCCATCCCCGACCTAGAATCCGTGTTCTATCATTTTCACAAATAATCTTTCAAACCCACATTCTCCTTTCTCTATTGTTTTTTTATAAAAGTATAAATTATACGAGACCTTCTAAAATAAGTTTGGTTTGAATATATAATTTTGTTTATAAAAATGAGCATCTAATTGTCATAATGCATCATAATTAAACATGGATTTTTAGACAAAAAAAAATCATCGACTTTATAATATAAAATTTAAGAAGAATAAAGTTTAATAAAAGGTCAGATGACCAAAGAAAATACATCAAACAATGGGAATAGAATTATCTGATTGTTCTAGTGTCTAGGTAGATAGTTAGTGAAACTAGAGGTTCAATGCCCTCGTCCACACCATGAAATCGAGTGGAATAGAATACCTCGACACAAGATTGGTTGACATATCAATCAGTATCTTCAAACATTTTTTTCTGGGTGTAACGACATAATAACTGTCGACATAGTAAAACTATCTCGATGGTTTTAGTGTCATCAAGGTTGTTTGAATGTTTATTCAATTTTTTGGAACCCTCGACAATAGAAGTGTCGACATATGTGATACGTCTCGACACTGACAGTGTCATTACTAGCAGTAGAAGTTCATTTTCAAATTTTCTAAGTGGTTTACACATTTAAACATTCCAAAAATAACTTGTTGCAGAGACTTCTCACAAGATGAACGGTGAATAAGTGACTATGCCCAAAACAATGGATTTCTTCACATAAAACCATCAACAACAACATCGGCTCCGGGAATACCTTGGGATCGCCGACGTTGATGATCTGCACGGAGCGGATGATGACGACGAGCAAGAGAGCGAGAGCGGACGACGAGAGTGGGGTCCACGGTGAGGAAGAGAGATTTAGGGTTTCTTTGTTTTGAGAGGGGTTTCTTCGATTCATATGATATGTATGTGAGAGGGTTGGGTTGGTGTGCATTTAAAATTAAGTGCCCTACTTATATATGAGGGGTATTCAAAGAATTTCAATGTTAAGTGGTAGGTGTATAAAAAATGGGGTGTGCACTCTATTTTGAGGGGTGCAATTAGAGGTAACCTTTTTTTTTTCAATAATGATTTTTGGGCCCCAATTGTTAGACCCCATCCCAAGCCCCATGAGTTGGCAAGTTTGAATTACCCATAGTACCCCCACCTAATTAATCTCATCAATTTTCCCATAACCGCCCCCATTAATGCCGAGCAGTTATGATTTAGAAGATTCTTTCCCTTTTTTTACGATATCAAATCAAATGGATGACTAGAAAATCACGGTTATTTTTTTTATACAGCTTGATGAATTGAAAGGAAAACAAATATCAATTTAGCCGACTGAATATTTTTTTAAAAGATTAAACAAACTAGGGTTTCCCGAATTGGGCGTATTGGACGATTGCACAATTCGGTGAACGATTGCACAATTCGGTGAACCGAGCGAACGAAAGAAAAGAAGAAAAACAGAGATCGGGAATTCATCTGATCATCTTCACTGAAAAAAATTGTCAACAATGGCGAAAAACAAAGGTTAGATCATCTTCCAATCGTCAAAACTTCCCCGTGTTTTTTTTTTTTTTTTGCGGCATGAACATGTACTGCTTGAAAGGTTGAAATCAAAGATGAAATCATCGAAGTACCTAATCTTTTTTTTCAGTTAATACCGTAAATCTAAGTTTCAGATACAAATACATAGTTAAATGCATTTGACGTTGTTAATCTGAGAATTTCATATTCATTAATCTGGAAATCCATAGAAATTGGTTATTTATTATGTAATCATAATCTCGAATTATATGTCAAAAATGTGTCTGATGCGTTATCTTCGTTTAAATATGAATCTATATTTGAGATAGAACCATATTTGATATTCTGCAATTGTTTTAGATTTTCTTGTGCACACTGGGCATTTTTTGCTTCAAAATGGTAGAACAAATACATAATGTCAGATACTTGTATCTGAAAGTCCAGTTACTGTGTGTTAGATTGATAGAAATTTTCATATATCTGAAAATGTTTTAAATTTTAATGTATCTGAAATAACAAACTTCTTATAACATTTTTTGGTGTGGATTTTGGCTGAATTGCATGTCTCTGAAAATATAGATGATTTGTCATGTTTTGTATATCTGCTTATTTGTTGTAGGAATTGCTGATTTTTGTTTCAGATACACTGTATCTTAAAAGTATAAAGTGCATTACTATGTTAACATATACAGTCATTTTAGAGTATATTGATGTTGTATCGATTACACAGAAATTATTTTCCATCTAAGAAATCTATATATGCATAATTCTGTAGTTCCAAAAGAAAGAGTTGTTGAACCCAGAAGAAATAAAGCGTACTACCCCCAATATAGATCTACGATTCACAGAATTTTCAAAAACGTTCGCTACAATGGAGTTGAGCAAAAAACATTTGGACTTGCTTCAGAGAACTCCATTCTGGAATCTATTTAAGGCCTTCACCAACAAGTCTTATGATTACAGCAAGACAAAGAAGAATGATGATGATGTACTGTCCATCATCGAGTCATTTGACCACAAGACTGATAGCTTCAACATCGGTGGGAAATGAATAAAAATCACTATAGATAAAATCGATCTTATTTTTGGGATACGATCAGAAACAAAAAAAGTCGAAGGTATAAATTTTTAATATAGTTTATTCAATTCAAATTTTGAAAAAGAAATTTATTTTGCATACTGTATCTTAAAGTTTACTTTTCAAACTGTATCTTGAAATAACTGACACAAACTATAATTTTTACAGAGTTTCATTTGGAGGGAAGCCAGAGACATGGAAACGTGACGAAGATCATATGGTCAAGCAAATGTACATGGAAACATGAAAAGCAGTAGATTTGAGTTCGTATATGAAAAACAATTAGGGTCTCATTTGAAAGGACAAATTTCTGTTAATTTTTTTATACAAATTTTGATTTCAATGTAATGTTGATGAACAATGTTGATGAAAAACTAATTAGTATTTAGTTATGAGATTAACATCATATCTGATATAGTTCAGATGTATCTGGATTTGAAATTGTGTCTGAAAAGTTATATTAGACACCTATATAAATTGCAAATACAAGGTCGATTGTGTGTGTAATGTAATTGCTTATTTTGATACAGTGTATCTGAATTTCATGTGTGTATCTGAAAACCTGTATGTGAATTTGCAGTACAAAAGATGATTAATATTTGAAATTGTAATGATACAGTGTATCTGAATTTCATGTGTGTATCTGAAAACCTGTATATTTGAGTATGATTGCAGTGTATCTGAAAAGATGATATGAATATTAATATCTGAAATTGTAATGTGTTTTGACATCATTATGTGTATAAAATGGACCACATAAATCCGAAAACAACAAGCTCTCATTTTATATGATTTAATTGAATTAAGATACACTTAATAAAAACTCCTAGATTTTGTTAAGTACAGAGAACAAGCTACATGTTTCATTTAATACAATTACTAAGTATAATTTACATACCCATCACATTGTAATACAGATTTCAGATACACTTTACAAATCCAGATATAACTGAACTGTACGAGATATGATGTTAATCACAAAACCAAAAACCAATCAATTGTTCATCAAACATCAACAATAAATTGAATATAGAATTTTATATTCAAACATCAACAAAAATTGTCATATCTACCAGCCAAATTGTTTTTCATATATAAACTTTATTCTATTCTTGATGAAGGTTTCATGTACATCTGTCTGACCATGTGATCTTTGTCTGTATATGTACGATGTTTGTCATTCAAAAATTTATGCATAATGTGTGCCCTTATTGGTCTACACTTCTTCTTGTCCATCATATGTGTGGTCACTTCCTCGTTTGCAGCATATTGTTTCATGATATTTAGGATGACTGGACCACAATCCATTCTGCAATAAAACAATTTTTTTTAAGATACAGATAATAAACTGAATGTTGAACTTTGGTTTTGAATTACACTTACGACATTCAATCTTGCTGTGGTGCATCTGCCACTCATATGATTTTGCCATCTTTGTTGCCACTCAAGTGTTTTTTCAAACTCTTCCCTCTGTTTTAAATTTTAGATACACAGAAAAAATCAATTTCAGATATATCTTTCAAGATCTCATGTTGTTACACTGGTATACAAACACATTACACCTTATAGATTCTCATAAACAATTGTAGATTTTCAGATACATGTAACTGAATTTACTATTCGTTCTATCATTTATGTTTTAGACCAAAAAATGAAGAGGGTGCACAAGAAAACCAAAAATAAATTAACAATGTCAAATAATTTTTTCTCAAACCTAGATACACTGGTGAACGAAATCAATACATCAAACACAATTTCGTTACACATTTGAGATTACAATTACCTAATAAACAATCAATCATTTTGGTTTTCAAATATTTGTATATGAAACACTCATATTAACATTGTGCAATGTCTTGAACAATGTACATGTATCTAAAACACTCATATTAACATATTCTTTAGATGGATTTCAAATACACTCAGACTAAAGATTAACAGATGAACAATGTGTGGAAGAGAATTTTGACGATTGAAAACGCTTCAAATACGATTTCATCTTTCAAGAAGTGAAAAAATATCTAATGTTTTGTATATTTCACCAAAAAAAATACGAGACGGGTTTCGATTGTGGCAAGAAATCGAACCTTTTTTCTTCGCCATTGTTGAGGATTTGTTTGGGGAAGAGAATCAGACGATATAAACCCTTGATCCCCGATTTTTTTTCTTTTTTCGTTCTTCTGTTTTCACCCAATTCAAAACCCTGGGTGGGTTTTTTTTTTTGAAAAATCTTCAATCGGGAGGGGAGGTTTAATGATCCGCATTTATTGGGATATCAATTCGAGGATTAATTATGGTATGATTTAATTGGATCCAATTTTTTTAACTTCTCATAAGGGTAGTAATGTCTTTGTGTTTTTTGTTGTTAGAAAAAGTCAAACAGGGAACCAATAGGAGGATGCCACCTATTGGGGCTCATCAATGGGGCCTAATTTTTTAGGCCCAGGTAGCAGCACTGTTTTTTTTTATGACATGGGAACCATCTGAAAACAAAGTCGGATCTCACCCGACCGATACCCAGATCCGAACTCGTCCACCGGGGCCCAAATCTGACGGATCACCAGACACTCGATATTCAATCCGACGGTCAGCGTGCATTCTACGCAATGAAAAGCATCTCCACCGTCTGATGAGAGAATCAGACATCAATCAACGGCCGATAAGGGAGGCAATGATGAGTGACCGACAGCAAGATTTGTCGCTGCATGCACGTGTGCGATGTGACCTGTGACCGCCTCTCATTTAAATCGCTGTCAAAATCACAAAAATAAAGTCGACCATACGAGTTTCTCCGTGAGCAGGGCTTCCCTTGTAGATTCTAAACCGTCCGATGGATTTTTTAAACAGAACAAGCGGCTCTGATCAGCTGAACCGTGGGCGATTCTATGCTGCCGAGTTTTTCAATTTCAAAAAAACTCACCCGTTGAAGAGCGGGCCCCACATCAAAAATTGACTTCGTCAAACATTATAAATACCGCTAGAAAGCTTAAATCGTTCGCATTTTTCATAAAGGTTTCATTTGTTCCTCATCACTTTCGCTCTCTCGCTCTCGCTCTCGCGCTCGCTCTCGCTCTCACTTTCGGAGAGAATCTTCGGTTTTTCGTCGGAAAATCAAGGTAACAAATCGTTAGATCTTCGTTTCTTCATCTAGATCTGTGATTTCTGTTCAGTTTGAATCCCGTTTCCTTGAGATCCGTTGTGAAATCGATTAGGGTTACGATCGGACGGATCTGATGGGGGTTTTCTCTTTGTTTTGTGTTTCTTTCTTATGATCTAGTGTTTCCCTGCCTACATTAGCGGATCGGTCGTTTTTTCTGTGTTTTGTTTGGTTGGACCGTTTGGAATATGACAAAGTTTGGATTTTTGTGTAAGATAATTTTGTAGTTGGTGTTGAAGTGTGTTTGATCTGATATTTGGAAGATCGTTTGGTGGGAGATGCCGAATTTTGGGGGTTAAAAATGCAGAACTTTATGGAATTACTTTGATGTGTGGCAAATGCACCTCTTCTTTTATAAAAAAAAAAAGGATGTGATCCATTGTACAATAAATTTTATTTTAGTTCACAAATTCAATTCCACCCCCCCCCCCCCCCCCCCCCCAAAAAAAAAAAAAAAAGACACTTTTTTTTGGCTTTGAATTGATTTCCATCATTAGTTAACTAAAGGCATATTTTACAGGAAAAATGTTTGCATGAATGTGTTTATGCATTTGACCTATTTTTCTGTTGTGTGTAGTGAGGACTGCTGAGATTAAGAACTTGTTTTTGCTGAGATAAAGAAAATAGACTTAAAACCATAAGGAATTTTCATGGTGTGGTTGTGTGGATATCTTTCTTGTTGTGTGACTGGGAAACTGATCTTACCAAGGTTGAAAGTTCACTTGTTAGAACTTTTTTTTTTGTGGGAGAATGAGTGAGGTATTTGGGGCTTGTCGGGAACAGCAGTTGTCACTGTAGTGTTAGTAGAGTTGTAGGGATTAATGGGATTAGGAATGGTTTTCTCGGGCTCAAATTTTGTCGTCTCACTTATTTGATGAGCTATAGTGGGTTTTTTTTTTGGTTGGTGGAGGAAGCCTCCTCGACATTTATTGAGTATTTCAATATTCTCTCAAAGATGATGTTTACTTCCCTTTTTGAATGTGCTGATTTATCTTTTTGAGCCCGGCTTTCAGCATTCACATAGGAGCATCCATTATATTTCACATTTTGGTGGCTTATTGCAGGACCTTCTTTGGTAAAGCTGACCATCAACCTAACTTGATTTTTACTCCTTGGAGCTCTTTTTCTTATTTTCATCTTTGTTTCAGATTTATTCAAACATCCATTTCCTTTGCATCATTCCTCTCTTAAAATTGTTGTAAATTTTTCCCACTGCTAATAGCTTTATGACAGATGAGTTTATCTCCATTATGCATTGATATTACAAGAAAAATATGTGATGCTACCAAATCATATTGTGACTTGTTCTTTGTTCTTATATTTGTTTTACATTTCATATGTGCTTCAAAACTTATGAATCCCCTTTCATTTTTGGAAGTGATCTGGAATTATTACTGATTTATGTGATTATATGTTAGTTTTGTACAATGATGGTTAGACTATTTTTTTCACATATACTTGTCAATTTGTTTATGTAAAATACACCCAGCAATAATGGGACTGGGTTTAACCATTGACAGAAAAAAGGAGAGAATGGGTCGTGGAGTAAGCAGTGGAGGTGGCCAGAGTTCACTGGGCTACCTGTTTGGCAGTGGAGAGGCCCCCAAACCTGCTGCTGCTCCCGCTCCCCCCGCTGAACCTGCTGCTCCCGCTCCCCCTGCTGAGCCTGCTGCACCTGTCCCAAAGCCTGCACCTGTGGACAACGCCAAGCAGATTCCTGCCGGCATTCAGGGCAAGACTTCTAACAACTACTTCCGCGCTGATGGCCAGAACAGTGGGAACTTCATCACTGTAAGACACTTCTGTGAAACTCGTATTTCATTATATAGTTGGGATGTTAGACTGAAGAGATACAGATTACAGATATACAAGGGAGACCTATGTGAATGATTAGCTTGACATTGAGACTCTTTTTTGTCAAAATGAATACAGGATAATTTTGAAATATTAGGGTAGTGCATTAATTTGATTCGTAGTTATTCATTGCAACTCCGTAAGAAGTTGATAGGTGATAATACTTTCTCCATCCATTCTAAACACTGTTAGCAAATTGAGTATTTGAGTGTTTACAATTTAAGATGCCCTGCATTCTATTTGCTTCAATAAAATCAAGGCAGGGTGCCTGTTTCATCAATAATAAGAATAATAATATAATATGCCCCCTTTTGAGATTGCAAGATCTAGATTGTAGCTTGTTGTGCTGTTATATTGCCTTTTTTTTGTGTGTGAAGAATGGTGCTCCCCAGGGTTTTATCCCTTCACCTATTTCACAAAGGTGGGAGATACTAGTTGACTTAACCAAAGCTCATTTTGGTTATATATTGTCTATGTTAGGTGTTCATGTTGTAGATCTTCTTTGTGAATTAAAAAATAGCTGTTGCCCTTCATTATCTGAAAAAGTGGAAGTCAAAAACTTAAAACATTGTACTAGATATATTGTCTAACAATTTTTTTTTATATTTACTGAAATAACCTCTTTAATGTCTGCATGCTCTTTGCCCTTTCATGGAACATAATTCAACCCTCTATGGAAATCTCACACTTAGGCTCATGACTGAATATGTGAAATGTGCTGATCCATTGTTTCATATTGGCCTCTGTTGTATGTCTCATGACTTTCTGATTGCATTTGTTGCTACAGGACCGGCCTTCAACCAAGGTGCACTCAGCCCCTGGTGGTGGCTCTTCTCTTGGCTATCTTTTTGGTGGTGGTGGTGCCGGTGGCAACTGACTTGTCTTCTTCGCATAAAACATGGAATATCCAGCTTTAATTGGAGTCTGCTTAATTGTGTAATATATGAGCCCTCCCTCTGCCAAAACATTTCTGTGGGTTTTACCCCTCCCAAAACAAAGAAAACAAAACTCTTTAAAAATCACAGGAGAGTTTCCCCTCCTTTTGATGCGTGTTGGGCTCTATTGTCTGGTTTGAATTCGGTTGTATCCTTGTTTTTTTTTTCCAAAGGTTATTGTTGAAATGTTGTACTTGCTTTCAAATTAATTGATGTTATTGATCTTTTTTGGTGAATCAGGTTGAATCCCAAGGAAAATTTTAGGGAGGCATTTCTGCACTATTTTCATTGTCCCAACTTGTTTTGAAATTTTTCTAGAAGGTATACATTTGTTTAATGACCTATATACCTTGAAGTGTATATTTGAGTGAATTAAATGTGTACATCCTTCTTTATCTCTAATCTAGTATGCACTAGATTATAGGAAAAGTCATGAAAATTTGGACCCGATACAAAATAGCTGTTGTCATCATTCTTTTAGGAAAATATAGAGCCCCATATAATAAAATTGATAAATAAATTGATCCATCAGTGTTGTTTATTTCAATGCTTCATAAAGATTTTATTGATGAAATGCTTTACTTGTCACTACTTGAATAATTTGATTTGAGATGGCATACTGCATTTTGAAGGTATCCTACAAGGCAATAATTGATGGTATATAATCCAAAACAAAATGATAATTGATTAAATTAGAACAAACTATGCAATGTGCCATGCTTCTCTCCATTTTGGTCAGAGAAAGCTGTTGAAGAAACCTTTTCTCACCACACAACAGAAATGGAAAAACCCTCACACAGCTCTCTCATCACCCTATCTCTATCAAATCTACACATTTCATAGCTACTACTATCAGGTTGTTTGTTGTTTCTTCTACTTCACTGAACAGCGTCCATTGCGAGTTTTGCTGGTCCTCTATTCCTTGATAAGCGATTTCGCGACATCTGATTATACAAGAAACAAAAGAGAGAAATATGCAGTAAGAATATCATTAAATGTTGGTGCATTAGATAAGTGATAAATGAATTTCACCTTCACTCGAGCTGGGAAGACTCCCAGAGACACCATTTTTCGCATCTGGAGGCACAGCATCAGCTACATCAGGCTTTGGGCCAGAATGGGTACCATCTGTTATCACAGGTTTTGGGTCCATACTAGGAAGCGAATTTGGTTTCGAGACTTCTTTGACCTGCTGTAAACATTTTTGAGGTTATTTGGATTCATAAATAAATAAAATACCAAATCGAACCATAGTCACACTATAGATTGAATTCGTCCTCCCATAATGAAATGTAAGCATTCTGGATAATTCATTGATATATGGTTTTTTATTGAATGAACAAGAAGTGTTTTTTTCGCACCATATGTGGTTTAGAAGTGTCTACTGCAAGAACTGAATCAGTACATTCAGGAGCTTGAGCTTCCATTGGCTTCTCTGATGTAGTCTCCACGCTATAAGCATCATCGGTTAGAGTGTTGTCTGAGCTTTTCGCTGTCTGATCCGAAAATCTTGGCATCTTTTCTTGGGGTTCACATTCAACTCTCAACTCAAACATACTAACTTCTCTGCTAGTCCTTTTCCTGTGAAAAACAAAGCTACCAAATTAAAGATATACAATAGATATACAGACAAAGCCACAGCCATGACATGCTCACCTGTCAAGGTGGGAATAGGCACCATGGCTAAAGCTGGGATGGGAAGAAAACAAGATTCCACGAAGAGGTTTCCCATCAATTTTTGCTTCAATTGTGTATCCAAAAGTGAATGACTCCTTAACCTGAGCTTCGAATGTAACTTGTCCAGAAGGATTGAATTCAAATGGCTGAAGAGTCAGTCTTTCTGCATTGCAGTACAATGATGTTAAACACATTTGATGGCCACTCAATGCAGACTTTGTTTCTCTGACTTCATTGTATAAGATTTGTTGTCACACTTTAGTTTATGCATGTACATGCCTGACATAAACATCTCTAAAACATGAGGGTGGATAACAGTCGCGGTCTAAGACTTTGGGATGCATTAATGTGATTTCTTTAGTACACTAAAACCATAAGCCCATAGCATCTCTACATAAGATATGATACTGCCCAAAGAAGTTTCGATTTTGTGCAAGTTTGCAAGGGTTCAAATAAGCTACACAACATGGATAACCACAATTGCAGTGCCAAAAGGCCACTAAAAGTCATTAGAGACCTTTGTACATGCACAATTGACTCATCGTTTAGTATGTACATTTCTATTTTCTAGTAAACATTGTAAACCATGCATACTTTGCAAACTGAGGTTCAGAGCATACACAATAAGACAAACCCATTTTCTTTAAATGATGCTAGAGAACATAGCTTAAACACTATCTTCAAATAATAATAATAATAATAAAACATAGCATAAACCCCTTCATTTGCAATATGCCTGCTAAGAATGGAAGTTTGACTGTTTGCAGACATGCATTTGTATCGAGAGAGAGAAAATATGGTCTCTTTGCTTGAAGCAATTGAACAATTAAGATATCTGTTTTCATAAAAACTGGGCTCAAACCAAGCAATTATAATAATTAAAATCAATTAAAGTTGGTCATACCTGCCCCTCCAAGATTTTGAGGTGGCACTGGCCAGGAAGAATTGGATATCATACCAATCCTAGGAAAATCACATCTATTTAGTGAGAGGTTCTGATCTTGACACTTTTTCTTCAATTCTTTTCTATAAGAGAACTTTTCTGTCCTTTGTTCATCTTGTCCATTCTCTAGTGACATACCTAGAAAACAAGAAACATAAAAAATGAACCAACACACTATGTTTCATTCAGTCTGAATGCTTAATTGAACATGCCCAAAAAGGCATAAAAAGACCAAAGGGGCAACAAAAACAAGAAACCTTATACATAAAAAATGCTGAAATGTTTTATCCCATATAGCCTGGATCAGAACAGAATATGATATACATTATATACTAAATTACTAATAAGTGAAACAACAAAATAAAATGTGCATTCCTGACCTGTGTGTAAGTAATACATGTCATCAAGGGCCTCTAGATTCTCATTACAGCCACCTATGAACACAATGATACCCAACCGTGCATCTAAACAATCTCCCGCTACCGAAAATCGAGGAGAGGGCCTTTGATCCATTATTGTAATTTTACTCCACATACACGTTTCTGCATCGAGGAAAATATTAAATGGCAGATGTCAACCACTGAAAACTGAGCTATACCAAATTTGTAATAGTGGTAGAATTATATTTATGTTTAAAACATCTACATTGAACAGATAAAGAGACCAAAGAATCATGCAATGATATGATTTGATAGCCATCAAGAATTCAATAGCAAAACAGTTTACATTGCCAAGCAACTATTTTTGGAAGTTAATCTTTTCAGCTGTCTGGTTACAGATTGTACAAAGGATGATTAGATATAAAAACTTTCCTCAAAAATGATCTCATAATACATCAACATAAGTAGAATTCTAGACATAAAAAAAGTTAGAATTTGATGAATTACAGATGTGGACATTCTTGATAGATTATGAAGGAATAATAACTTGTTCACAATGATTAAAAGGACGAAGATGCTTCAAAATGGAAGTTAGAGGTGAATAAAAGGGTGGGTTGTGATATGGAAAAGTCTATGAAATTAAGGTAGGTCACAGCAGAATATAGTAAGTGCTGCTCTCTGAAAGATTAGGGGGAAAAAAAGTAAAATCCACAATTGAAGAACTAATACAGTAATGACAAGTTCTGCAAGCAACATGATCTTGCAAAATATACTCTGACTTCATCAAATTAGCACATAGTCCTTTCAGAGACAACATTGAATGTGTTTTATTCCAGTTTCCACCTATTTATAACAGTAGAAAGCTCATGTAGGCTAGGATGAAATTCTGAAGGTAGCACTAGCATCACCACCAGTATGCCAGAATTAGGTTCAAATCTACTTCCATATCTCTCATGAGTCCAGTATATTTTATCAATTTTCTGATAAGACAAGATTTTTCTTCACCAAGTCTTCATTTTCTAATTATGGACTCAATATTCTGTACTATCTCTTGATAAATCTATTACCAAACTAGAAAAACATTACACGGCACATTATTTAATAAGTGTCCAATAGTAAAGGAACAAAAGGGAATGACATAAAAAAAAATTAAATGAAAGCTATAGATATCTTACCCAAATTTAAAACATGAAGGTCATCATAAAGGCTCCTGTCATCAGTGAACCCCCCAAAAACAAAAAGGTACTTTCCAAGAGATACAGTCGAATGGCCAGCCCGCGGAGCTAGCATCTGTCCTGAAGTATGTAGCTCTTTCCAGACAAGGGTGTCTGCAAAGATGGAGAGTACCATTAGTGCATAAACTGGTGGATGGAATAAATGTTGTGCAGAACTTTTGATTTCTCAGACTATGTTAGAAATATACTATTGGACAATTTACCAAATATAGTTTCTATTAATGTCTACAAAGACCCTGAGTCTAGATAATTCTGCACGTCAGTCATGCAGAGCTTTTAATTAGTTCGCTCATCAATATATAAATTAACTGCAGGTTTCCCAAGTACATAAGACAATTATATATGTATCATTGAGAAGGATAAGAGTTATTTAAACTAAATTTGGACAGGCGGATCTTGGTAAACTGAATGACAACATATCTGGATCATAGTTTTTGAATATAAAGAATAGCAAGTTACTTTCAACAAGCAAATATGACTTCCAATTAATAAAAATAGGAGGGTGAGGAGGAGGAAGAAGAAAAAGAAGTTATCCATATGCCCTGGCAATTAACATTTTATTGTACATGTGACCTATTTACATTGAATATTTGTGTGTGTGTGTGTGTGTGTATAACCATGCACTACATGCATCAAAGAATATATTTATAAAAAAAATGCATCTTGGAGTAATTAAATTAATCTTTATTTTAGAAAAAGGCATACTTGTGTCAAGTACATGGACATCGGACAGATAATAATCAGATGCATCCTCCCCACCAAGGATGATAATTTTGTTTTTCCAAGCTGAACATGTATGACTATCGCGTGCAGAAGGAGAGACACCATGTGTTACAGCACGTTCCCAGAGTAATTGCTCTGCATATCAACAGAAGAACAGCAGTGAATATTTCTCATCTTATAATAAAAAGTACTAGCTATTACTTTAAAAAGTTCCCTTAACCAAGCCATAGATACCAAGCCCACGCGAGTGCATGTCTTGTACAAAACTACAAAAGTATACCACAACATCAATAGCACAGATTTTACAACCATGAACAATTTTCAAGTAAATTTTTTTTGTGGTGAATGCTGAACAAACCACAAAATGAAGATTATCAAATGTTGATTCACTGAAAAAACAAGATTATCAAATTAACAAATTTTCTGATTAGGTATCATACAATAATTAGCTTGTCAGTCAGGAAGCTGATACCCATGTTAGCAATGGTCCAAACTCATGTCTGAGTATGACATTATGGAAGTAATGTGCCTAAAGGGAGAATATGTGTGATATTATGGCATGTCTGCGCCATCCATACATTCAGAAAACTATAGTCCAATATTGTTGTAAGGGTAAAAAAAAATGGAAGTAATTAAGTAGATATAAATGGAAGCAACTTTGGACCCAAACATCTGTTAAGAACAAAGGATGTATCATCTTGAATCACTAAAAACAATTTTCTTCATGGTAAGGCCATTGTTAAAAAATGTTTTGTCTGATCTCCATATATCACTTGATTAATAATGCAGATTCTTAGTTAGAGGTGTTTGGACACTATAAAGGTCAAGCTGGAGTAGCAAAATAATATGGAGCTTTTCTCTGTAGTGGCCTTTTGTGGAATTCCTATTCCAGTATTTTCTGAATTTCTCCAACAAGTAAACTTCCTCTATTTTAAGATTGTCATAACATTTTTATTGTAATATCTAAAAATGAACTGTAGTTTTAATAGCCTTACATTAACAAAACAATATTGAAAAGAGAGTCTGGATACTATAAATATAATCTAAATAATTTTCTGCCTTGAAAAACTAATGAAAGAGGACTGCATACCAGACATGCAACAGCTTAATAGGTAAATAAACATCAGACATGCTCTCTTAATTTCACAACTTAGTGCATATTATTACTGGACTGACATTATTACCTGTGTCGAATATGTAAAGATCATTATAATATATTTCTACTGGATTATCAAATGACTTCCCACAGCCTCCAAATACAAAAATTCGTTTGTCAACGAGTGCTGCACTATGTCCTTCCCGTGCTTCAGGTATCTCACCACGCACATTTGGCATGATCCATGTATTGGATGCTGGGAGTAAATTAACAGAGTTAGCATCTGACAGGATCAACAGTTAAAATATAATCAAGTACTTCAGTATATCAAGTGCATGAACTCAAAACAGATTGTGGCATTTCTTCTTCAATCACACGATCTCTACATGCATATATTGGGGGGGAAGAAGAGGCTTAGAATTCTGTCTAACAAGTTGAGAGTGTATATATACATGTGGGTAAAAAAAACTTTACAGTCACAAACTTGAATTTACAAACCGGGCATTCGAGTATATGATTCCATATTTATAGTTCATAAAACAGAATAGATGGGGCATCCTCACTGACTTGCCTGAAATACTTGTAACTTTGGAAATAAATACACCATTATATAATTACACCAGAGTTTACATCAAAACTAGCAGACATAAACTTGCCCTTCACATGCAAATATTCTCATAATAAAACTCATATATACGGAAATAACAGAGAGTAAAGTTGAATTTAACCATCATTCACCAAGCAACACTACAAAGTAAACAGGTACTCACAAGTATCTAAAATGAAGAGATCCCTGAGTGGGTTCCTTCCATCTGTACCCCCAAACACGAAAAGATTATTCCCCACGGTGTTGCATGTATGACTGTCCCTCGGGCAGGGGGGTATTCCTTTCATCATCGGCTTGCTCCATGTTTGCTTAACTGCATCATAATCAAACACGATAATTACACCATCAATCACAGGTGCTGTGTGAAGAATTTCTTATCAATTTCCAACATATAAAGTGATTATACAATTACATGAGGTACCGTGTTTTTTCCATTATTCATAAGTATGCATGGAAATAATAATCTAATTAGCATCACATATTGGTAAACCCCAAGATTATTATTATACCAATAAGATGGGCTTGTACATATACCATATAAGAGCCCCAGAAACAGCATACACGCTAAATATACTCAGCCGGAAAAAAAGTTTAAAGATGGACATGATACAATATCACAACAATCAAATGTGTTTTATTTAGAAGAAAAAAAAAACAAATGAGTCCACAAGAAAAGATAGATCACGCCAGAAAGAAACCTGATCAATAAATGGAACCATCAACGAATCAACAAAACAAATCAAACAAATTCCTCAACAGAACTAGATAAGCTGCAACTGAAACAAGCATTCCAAAGGCAATATAATCCAGCAAGGTCTGAAAAAGACCACAAAATGGACATTCGCAAAGGGAAGCCAAAACAGCCCAACAGAAAATCTATTCCTCTCAAAAACATTAAAGAATCGAATCAAAACCACTTTGTAGAAAACAAAATGTTGCATAACTACAAAGATCTTCTTGGAAATAAACGAAAACCAGAGCAACCAAATCACAACCCACTAAAAAACCAAACCACGAAGACCAAACGAAGATCCACTTCCAAAAAAAACGCAAAATGCAGGTAACCCATATCAATCAAACGCGAAAATCCAGTGAACCCAATAAATTAAACAAGAAAAAAACGAAAACCCATTTCACAGAACAACAATATACAAGATACCCACAGAACATAAAGCCGAAACAAAGAAGACCCACTTCACAGAACCGGAAACGACGACGGCCCACATGAGATTCACCGAAAAAGATCACATTTTTTCCAGATACCCATAGAACATAAAGCCGAAACAAAGGAGACCCACTTCACAGAAACGAAAACGACGATGACCCACATGAGATTCACCGAAAAAGATCACATTTTTCCCCCACCCAAACCACATAGAAACCCAAAAAAAGAGGAAAAGAAGGAGCTCTCACTGGAGTCGAAGACGTGAACGTCGTTGGTCTGGCAGTTGTCCTTGCCATAACCGCCGAAGACATAAAGGAACCTCCCACCCTTAATGGAGTTGCAGGTGTGTCCCCACCTCCTCCCTGGGCCCCATATCCCTCCTTTCCTCCCCGCAGATTTCTTCCCTTCTGGGGTCTCCCTCGCCCGAGCATTCACGTGCACTCTCTCCCACCTCATCAATCACTTATAGAGAGAGACAGAGAGTGTGTGTGTGTGTGTGTTTTTTTAGAAGAGAGGTTAAGAAAAAAACAGGTGATTCTCTCTCTATCTATCTTTTGTTTTGCCTCTGTAAATGAAACGGTTTTGGAAAGAGATGGAAAAAAAGAAGGGAATGGGAGGAGATGTGGAGGGGGGATAGGTGAAATGTGTCAGGTGCTCATATTAATTTATGTGAGGTGTTTTTGTGTCAATAAATATATAATAATAATAATGAGTGGTGTTGGGTAGGTTTTTTTTTTTTGTTCCTTTAATATGGGGATTTAATTAATTTGATTTAATGAGATCTATCTCTGTGGGTGTTTATAGCCATTGATGGTGCGAATTGGTCAATGGATGGTTGTGATGGAAGGGTATTAATATTTTATATTTTATTTTTGTTTTTTGTTTTTTTTTGGTTGGGGTGAGGAGGGGTTCGGAGCCTCTGTTCGGAAATAACAGAGGCTCTCTGTTCTGCCCATTCAGCAGATGACGCGTGGCGGGGTGGGGGCACGTGAGAGCACGTGATGACACTTGACGGAAGACGCCTTCAATCACTCCGTCTACTCCGTCTTCTCCTCTGTTCGGCCCAATCAGCGGCTGACGCGTGTTTGCTTGGAACACGTGAGATGAAGTGCCTTCACGTGAACTCACTTAACACAGTTACATCTCATTCGCTCCGTCTGTCTCAGTAACCCATCTGAACCTCTCGACTTCATCTCTTCCAAATACCCTAGCCCCTCTCTTCCAAACCCTCGTAGACCACGATACAGGCCTTGAACGCCGGCAACGGCACCGGGTTGAAGAAGGTTCATATCTGTCACAGGTGTTTTTAGATCTATTGTTTTGTGGATTTTTTTTAGTATTTTGTGGTTTCTAGATCTAATCTTTTTTTTAAAAAATGTATGGATTTATTTTTTGGTTTTTATGTTTCTAGATCTGATTTTTAAATTTTTTTTTGTAGGGTTATTTTTATTTTTTTGAAATGATATAGATTTTTTTTGAATTTGTTTTTATATTTTTATGATTTCTAGATCTAATCTGATATTTTTGTGGAGTTATTTAATTTAATGCAAATATATATTTATGTTCTAAATTATGTCTTTTTCTTAAAAGGTGAACATTGGTATTAATATGGAAGAAGAGAATGAGTTTATTGATGAATGTAGTTATGGTGTGCCTGAAATTGGTATGACATTTAATTCTAAAGAAAGTGCCTATTGCTTCTACAATGCATATGCAAGATCAGTTGGTTTTAGCATCAGAAAGAGCAGCGTATTGAAATCTAATGGCATAGTGACAAAGCGAAAGTTTTGTTGTTCTAAAGAAGGGAGCAAAGGGGTTGATAAGCGAAAAGTCTTACACTCACTGCCCGATACAAGAACAGGATGTGAGGCACATATGATTATCATTTGTCAATCTTCTGGTGATTATAGTATCACTAAATTTGAACAGAACCACAATCATGATCTTGTAACAACCCCCTTGCGTCATAATTTGAGGTCTCACAGAAAAATTGAAAAGGCTCAAGCTGCTCAGGTTGATATTATAGATGGGTCAGGATTGGCACCAAAAACCGTTATGGATTTGATGAGTGGACAGGTTGGAGGCAGAAGGAATCTTGGTTTTATCTTGAATGATGTAAAGTCTTACTTGCGCACCAAAAGGGAAAGTAGAATGGAAAACGGTATTGCGGGTGCTCTTTTTCACTATTTCAATAACAAGCAACAGCGAGATCCATCATTCTTTTACTCAATGCAACTTGATGCCGATGAACAAATAACCAATGTGTTTTGGGCCGATTCCAGGTCTATTGTCGATTATGCATATTATGGTGATGTAGTTTGTTTCGACACGACCTATCGCACAAATAATCATGGGAGACCATTTGCACCATTCGTTGGAGTAAATAATCATAGACAAACAATTGTTTTTGGTGGTGCATTGCTTTACGATGAGACATCTGACTCATTTATTTGGTTATTTGAAACTTTTCTTCAAGCAATGTCAGGTAGACGACCAAAGACTATTCTAACAGATCAATCAGCGGCGATGGCTAAAGCTATTTCAGTTGTCCTACCAGATACTCATCATCGGCTATGTGTGTGGCACTTGTCCCAAAACGCAACAAAACATCTTGGACATCTTTATGCTATTGAAGGTTTTAGAAGTTCCTTCTATGCTTGTATTTATGGGTACGAGAGAGAGGATGAATTTCTAGATGCTTGGGATAACATGCTTGAAAAATACAATCTTAGAGATAATAAATGGCTACAACAAACTTTTGCTGAGAAGGAAAAATGGGCTCTTGTGTATGGGAGAGATACATTCTGTGCGGATATGAAGAGTACACAGCGTAGTGAAAGCTTCAATGCTCTTCTGAGACGCTACCTGAACTCAAAGCATGATCCATTACGTTTCTTTCAGCATTTTGATAGGGTTATGGATGATCGGCGTGAAAGTGAATTTAGTGCTGATTTCAAGATGATGAATACGGTACCAGTAATTCCATTTCACACTTTGATGATGACATGTGTCGCAAAGGTTTACACGCCAGAGATCTTTGAGTTATTTCAAGCAGAGTATGGAAAATTTCTGAATTGTTCTATCTACATTCATCAATCGGTGGGACATATGATAGAGTACAAAGTTCGTAGAGCTGGTGGCAGTGAAAGAACCCTTTTTTATAATTCATCTAATGAGATGGTCAGTTGTAGCTGCAAAAAATTTGAATTTATGGGTATCCAGTGCTGTCATGTTCTAAAAGTTCTTGATCACAGAAATATCAAGGAGCTTCCACAACAATATATCTTGAAGAGGTGGACAAGATTTGCAAAATCTGGTGTTGTGCATGATATGTGTTCTTCTTCAACACAGGTTGATCCTATTTCTGAATTGGGAAGGCGATTCCAACAATTAAGCCATGGTCTCATTCAGGTGGCATCCAAGGCATCTGAAACACATCATTCAACAGAGCTTGTCATTCGCCGCACGAATGAGATAATGGAGGAGGTTGAAATAGATCTGCGGACATCATCTCAAAATTTACAAGATGATAATGAGCAACATGAGGTGGAAAGCATTCCGAACAATGAGATTGCTAAAGGCTTTAAAAGAAGAGGAAAAAAGACTGTGGGAGGGAAGCCTCAAAAAAGATGGATCGGCGCGTTGGAGAAGGGATCACGAGGTCAAAGCTCTCAACATGCATCCCATATTGCGATTGAGAGTCCTCAAACATTTGAGAGCCCTCAGACATTTGAGAGTCCTCAAATACTTGCGCAAGGAATGAGAGGCCCCATAGTTGGGAACTACGATAGTAATCAAGGAATGACTTCAATGACTCAATTGCTTCAGGTAGATCTCAAAAAAAAAATGTGATTTCATTTTTTTTTTCTAGTTGATGGAATTTAGATTTCATATATACTTCAATGACTCAATCCATTGTATCGTAGGCACAGGAATCTCTTTTTTATCCTACTCAAATGAGTGAAGCATCAAATTTTTCTGAAGAATGGAGGAGGAGCACAGATTTTTGAGGGTTTGATTAGTAGATGTACTGAACATTTTATTTTTAGTTTGATTCATGCGGGTTATTCTAGTTGATGGAATTTAAATTTCATATATACTTCAATGACTCAATCTATTGTATCGCAGACACAGGAATCCCTTTTTTGTCCTACTCAAATGAGTGAAGCATCAAATTTTTCTGAAGAATGGAGGAGGATCACAGATTTTTGAGGGTTTGATTGCTAGATGTACTAAACATTTTAAGTGTTATGGGTTTGATTGTAGGTTTTGGATGTGTAATATTATGGGTTTTATTTGCTAGACATGTAATGTTAAATGTACTGTTGGGTGTGTAATATTATGGGTAATTTTAAATGTTATGGGTTTTATTGGGTGGTCTCATTGTAATGTTAAATGTTGTGTGTTTTATTGTGTGATCTTGTTGTTTTATTGTGTGATATGTTAGAACTTTATTTTTAATTCTGTATTTTGGAATTCTGAGTAGTGTATAGTGTGTCTTCTTCATTTAATTCTATATTGTGGAATTCTTAGTAGTGTGTGTGTTCTTCAGTTAATTCTGTATTTTGGAATTCTGAGTTGTGTGTAGTGTGTGTGTTCTTCATTTAATTTTGTATTGTGGAATTCTGAGTTGTGTGTGTGTACTTCATTCATGGATATCAGCCAATGGACAGCCACATTTAATAGGTTAGCTCAATTTCAGACTTTAAATGAGCTATGCATCAATTTATAAATTGATTGCAGCTTCAACAAACCAAGTGCAGTAGATCTCCTGTAAGGTCCATCCTAACTTCTATTTCATCCAGCAGACCAAAGAAAAGTTCTTAATACCCAGTTCTTAATACCATGCAATGATATTTACATCAAATTTTGTCATACTAAATCAAACAATACAATAGATCTTTTCCTTACTTCCCTGCGTTTATATCATACAATAAAGCAGTAGTTCTAACATACCACTGAACCCAAATCGAAATTACAACTCTAAGACTTAAACAACCACTGAACCCAAATCGAAATTACAACTCTAAGACATCAAAACTCACCAAAATTACATGTGATAGAAATGAGGATGAGAATTGTGAGAATCAGAACCAACAAAAAAATAGTACAACCGAACATGGCAAGTATGATATGAGTGATAGGCAAAACAATTCTTGGACTTGCCTTCCGTTTTCCCTGCATCCAAAGAAGTGGCTAATAAGTAATTTTAATACTCAGGTATTGGCATTGATAAAACAAAATACAAAACCAATTCAATTGAAGTCTTCCAAAGTTGTCAAGATGCATGACATATTTCACATTATCCGACAATTTTGCATCAAGAGGTTTAGTGAGCCAACTGCCAAGAGTACAAGAACTATATAGAGTTTGATGCCCAAAAGCTCCATTAAAGGGAACTAGGAAAGTTATACGACTAATATTAAACTACGGATTATTATTACTTTGGCAGAGACACTTGATAGCTTGCCTTTTGTCCTGATCTTTTGAAGGCTTCTTTTATGCCTATTTTTTCCCTAAATAAACAAGGCTTAAGAGACATTAAGTGAGGTTGTGTCCAAGTGTTGCCTTTCATTGCTTAACTTACAATCTCAATTAAATTGCACTTGTGAATCCTCATGTACTTGGGGATTTTGATTTTATCATATATGATGGAATACTTGTGAATCCTCATCAAATGCACTGTGACAGTGTGAATACACTTGTGAATCCTCAGTTTATAATGAATGATATGAAGGCAGAGCCTATCAAAAATATAAAATTGTTCCATGTATAAAAATTTTAAAATTGTTCCTGCTAAATTGAACAATGAGTTTCTCTTAAAGGTATATGAATCAATCCTACTAATCAATCCATATTGATACATTTTTTCTTTTCATAGTTCGAGTGTTATGCAGTTTTCACCATTCAAAAAAAAAAAGCACTACAAACTTCAAGTCACTGATTCCAAACAAAATTACAAAGTGAGAGAAATTTCAACACTAGCTCCTCAGCCCCCGCCCCTTCTCCTGAAACATGTATCATTGTATTAGCCTAATATTAATACATAACAGCATCAGTTAAGTGATAACTTTTTCTGAACAAATGACTAACCTACACTTAATGTGCTAATCATTCTATGTATCATCCAATAAGATGTCTACCATAGATAGTTCAAAACCCAAAACTTATATTGAAATATACTGATTGATTTTGGCAATACATAGATATAATGAACAAAAATATGCTTCAATCCACACTGCACAAGCTAAAGTCCATCACATACGCACTAAGACGATACTTGCTTTACTGGTATACTTGAGAACACATCAAAACAAGAACAAAAGAATCCAATATGAAGTCCTATGAACAAATATTTTCACAGTGAACAAAAAAAAAATCAAATCTATCCATTAAATGAGATCTATTTAAAAACCACACACATTTGATTCTCGTTCAAGCAGATAATAATAAATATATACATATGCACCGTTCGGAGGGGCAGGGGCGGTCAAGAGGGTTTCTTAGGTCGGTTGTCGTCGGTTTGTTTTGAGGGAGAGAGACAGGGGCGGTCGGTGATTGCCGCTCGGTGGTCGTCGAACAGGGGCGGTCGGTGGTTGCTGCTCGGTGGTCGTTGGACGGGCGGTCGGTGGTTGCGATTGCTGAGGGAGAGTAATTTCGACTGGATGGTGGTGGTGGTGGCGAGCGGCGGTGGTGCGGGGCTTCGGTGAGGGAGAGGGAGAGCGGCTAGGGTTGACGGGGGCAATTTCAAAATGAGGGAGATGGACTGGACGGTTGTGATGGAGCTGATAAGAAGAGACGGAGTGAATGCTCTGTTAAGTCGTCAAGTTTCCTCACGTGCGCTCACGTGATCTCCCCGCCACGCGTCGTCCACTCATACGCTGAAACAGAGGTTCTCTGTTATTTAAAAACAGAGGTTCCCATCCCGGGTGGGGAGGGGTACTTGGATATGTAGCATTTAGTGCTTGCCATTACTTAGGCAATCTATTAATGGCAAAGGGGAAGATAAAAGAGGAATAAATGTAGAGGTGTAGAGGGTTTTCATTTTGGCCTATGTTTGAAATGATTTGTTTTGGTGAATCATATCCATTGTTCATGTTTAAAACTGGTTTGAAACTTCTATTCATCTGAATTTTGATTCAATTATTTGGTAGTGTAAAAAAAATGGCTTAAAATATGAAATTAATCAAATGATTTTTGAAAAATCAATACAGGTCGATTGAATCAGTTAATTTTTTTATTATATATAAAAATTATTTTCAAAAGTCAAAAACTCAAAAAAGACAAAGTTTTCAATATGATATACTACATCTTTTATAAAAAAAAAAATCAAAAGTAAAAAGGACACATCGATTGAGTAAGTTTGTTTATAAAGAATACTTGCATTTCTCTATTTTTTTTATGTTTTAGCCTAAATGTAATGTAAAAACATATTAAATCCTAATCCGTGGATTTATACTCAAACAAATTATGATTAGTTGTATGTTAAATAAAACAATAGTGATACTCAGGTCCCAAAATATAAGTCTCACTCACAAGCCTCATGAGGTGTCATCACCTCATTGGTTGTTATTGATTGACTTGTTGACTTTTTAAAAAGGGTAAAATGATAAAATACAAATATGTCCTTCATTAAAAATGTCTCATTAACCCAAATCCCCCCATTTTCTTTATTGGGTTATGACTTTTCCATGATTCCTTACCTAAATTATAATAAACCTAGATTATACCAAAAGTTATCAAATACATTTCTTAAATATTTACATCTCTCACAACGATTTGTTACATTTACATCAAAACTGTTACATTTACATAAATATAACTAACAATTTCATTTATCTAAATGTAACAAACAGTTACATTTACATAAATATTTTACATTCCATGCAATGTTTAAACAATTTAGAAGCATATTCTATTTTCAATAGTCAGTTACATTTTATAGGAAATGTCAAACACTTTTTTTGTTGTGTAATACATTTAGCAAACATATGTATTTGTCTATTACATTAATAAATGTAACAAACATAAATTATTATTTGCATTAAAACAAATGCAATACACGAAAGAATGTTACATTTCAAACCGTTACATTTAAGAATGTAACACAAATTAAAATATGAGTATTACGATGTCAGAAATGTAACAGTAACATCATACAAATCATATATATAAATTAAATGTAACTAACCTCAAAAATAGTGAACAGTTGAGATCAGAATATTCTCCTTCCATGAATCCCTAAACCCAAGCTTCACCAATAATAGAGCTCTCATTGATAGTCATTCTTTCAATTCGGGCAAAAACAAAACCTAGAAATCTAAACACATATCCTAATTCATCAAAGACCGCCCGGAACAAAGGACTCGCTCACAAGAAAACACGATCGAGACTCGAAACCTAAAGGAAACAGTGACAGATCAGAGAGGTGCCTTTCACGTAGAGGGGGACGTGATCGCCGATCGAGTAGCGGTAACCGCCGAAAAAAAATGGTCGTCGAAGATCCAGGGAACGTGGAGATTCCAATCAAGAGGAAGAGGAGGAGGAGGAGATCCGATGTGGAGGGTTTCGCCATTTGAGCTCCTTGGGAGCTCTTCAGGTGAGAGAGAGAGAGAGGACCTTGAAAAGGGAGGGAAATAAATAAGGGCAAACTTGCGATTATTATTTGTTGACGCCATAGTCGTCGGATCAAATCCCGTCAAAGATCCCAATAAATCATAAAGGATTTCGCCATTGGAGCTCCTTGTGTACTTGCCACGTCATGGAGCCTGGTTTGGGATCAGTGAATTTGGGTTCAGAAAACATTATTGTAAATAAAAATGTATATTTTTTATTTTATACGGAAGTGGGTATACAAGGTCCATCAAAATACATAAATATATATTTCAAAAAAATGAAATATACACTTTTAAAAAATCATGTGAGGTTCATATATACACTGTGTGAAGATTGTCCCTAACAACAACATTAAAAAAGAGTCAATTCTAACAAAGTACATATCTTATTATATCAGTGAATAATTCATTACAAAAAAAAAAGTACGGATAATATTTTGTGATATACTATACTATAGTTATATTGAATACATTATATGTTCAACTTTAAACATAAACCGACCTTAGCTCAGTTGGTAGAGCGGAGGACTGTAGTTGCAAAGCGGATAATCCTTAGGTCGCTGGTTCGAATCCGGCAGGTCGGACTCTTTTTTTTTTAAATTATTATTGATTTTTAAAAATTAAATTATCTTAATTTTTTCCTTATTTTAAAACATGTCAATCATCATAACACAAATCAATGTGTTTGAGAAAATTTGATTTTTCAAATTTAAATTAAATCATCTTAATTTTTTTCTTTTAAAATATGACAATTAAATCATCTTAATTTTTTTTCTTTTAAAAAATGAAAATTAAATCAATATACAAATCAATATGTTTGAGAAAATCACGGATAATTTTAATTATCCCTATTTTTATTTTCGAAAAAAAAGTATAAAAAAAATATTTTGGATTTTGGTGTAACTAATCTTTCTTTCAAATATCCTTCTCTCCTCTAAAACCCTAATTTTCTGTTCAAGAAATCGAATTCTCTCCAACGATGACGACAATCGTGGACACATTGGACGAGGATCCGCTGCTCGCCGCCGTCCTAGTCATTGCTGAGCTCGCCTGCGACGACGACGAACCCGAGGTGAAGTGTTTCTATGCGATCTTCCTCTCTTTATGCGTTCAAGAAAATCGTTTTTGTTTTTGTTTGAAATCATGTGTTCTTTTTTTTTTTGGGATTTTATGTGTGTTTTGTTGATCAGATTGAAACACTATTTATAATTGGTCTTTTAATTTCTTTCTAAAAAAACTATGGAACTTTTTTTTACGTAACTATGGCTGTGCGTTTGGATGAGCGATTGAAACTCTGAAATTTTAGAATCTTGCGTTTCAAATTTAACTTTTAAAAACGTTGTTTTATTAGCTTTTCAATCGCAAGATTTTTTTACCTAAAAAATTAATATGGTAGTTTGAAAAACTAAAACGTTGAAAATGTGTTTGAATATGCGTTTGAGAATTTTTAAATTTTTGTAAAAGCAGAATTTACTCAAACACAATCCAAACTGGGTCTTTGTTTGGTTTGTGGTATTCTGAAATAGATTTTGATTTCATCCTAAAATTATCTGGACCTATTAAAATTTAAAGAAAGATTATATGAAAACTGTTAAAATCTGAGTGGAAATATGGGTTCCACTTGATTCAAAATCATGACTAATTCTACTTGTGATTCCCATCATACCTCTCCATTAAATGCATCATATTAAAAATTATATTTCTTGTTTTTAATAAACGGAACAATTAATTATATACTATTTTTTATTTTTTGTCTTGTACACTTCAAGAAATTTTGATATTCAAATATAGTGTAACTCGCAATTTATTTAGGTAGAAACACTAATTTGTTTACATATTTGGTTATTTTATATAATTTTATTTATTTCAACTTTGAAATTTTATTGTATTAGTATTGTTTAGGTTTTTTACCATTGTTGTATGGGTAAAAACATTTAATTTTTAAAGTATATCTACGTTACTATTAATTAGGAAAGTTTTGGTATTTATTTAATAAAAAATCATCTATCATTTTTCATGCCCGAACTAGACACTGGAATACATAAAGGGCCCGTCTAGCCCCACCCACCGATTTTCTTACCCCACCAATTAATTTAAAAAAAAAAAAAACTGGTGTTTTGCTATCCCCACCGATCCGGCCAGTTCGACCAGATTTGGCCGTCATTTCATGTTTTGGGCGACTGGATTTGGTCGTCATTTCAGGTTTCGCGTGACCGAATCTGGTCGAACAGGATTTGTAATAAAGTTTATAATTTTTTTTCTTGAAAACATAATCCCACGACGTGTATCTTCCTTGAATCTTTCATATCACTCCAAGTCTAAGTTGTAATGTAGGGAGAATAAATCATTATTCTTAAATGTAGAATATAAGAACAATTTTTTTTTATATAAGTTACAGACAAATTTCAAAAGCCAAATATAAAATGTGTTTGGATCAACTGGTACGCTTTTTTGTTTTCAAACAAAGAATCATCTTAACTACGAATTCAAACGAAGCTTAAAAATGATATATATTTGCCTAATAAGATATTTTTCTATAAAAAATTGAATTAATTGAAAGTATATCTACTTACATTTTTTTCAGTCCCTTAGTTGTTGTTTGGATAAAAGAATAAATGTAAAATATGATGAATAAATCAAAAATTTATTTGTTTACAAAGAATAAGTAGATATAGTTCTGAACCCTGTTCGACCAATTACGGTCGCTCAAAGCCTGAAATGACGACCAATTTCGGTCGTTCAAAACCTGAAATGGCGACCGAATTCGGTCGAACTGAAATCGGTGGGAACAGACAAACAGCGGTTTTTTTTTTTTTTTGATCGGTGGGATTGGAAAATTGTTTGGTGGGGATAGACGGGCCCATACATAAATGATTTTTTTTATTTTTAAGTCCCCATAAACCATAAGATTTAGCAATCGATTCCTCACTACTTCATATTTTGGTTTTAGTCCCCAGATTTAAAGGATATGTTCCTTTTTAATCCCTGGGAGAAACTTATCCCTAAATTATTTAGTTTTATTTTTAGTCTCTGGGAGGGACTAAAAAACAACATATCCTTTAAATCTGGGGACTAAAACTAAAATATGAAGAAGTGAGGGATCGATCCCTAAATATGTATGTTTATAGGGACTGAAACCTAAAAACCCAAAAATAAATGTGTATAGGAATCCATAGGCGAACCAACAATTTAATGATTTTTTTATAGGTTGCGGAGCAGCAGGTGGCAAGGGTATGCATGGAGGCTGAAGAGTATATTGTGTTGGGAAGATGGTTGGACCTCGTGTCTCTCATGCTTTCGTCGGCTGAATTGTTATTTTCACGAGCGCCGAAGGAAGGTCAGATATTTTGTATAATGTAGTGAAGAAATTAATCATTAGTGATAAGGAAAATGTTGAAGTCATCCATGCTGTTAATCTTGCATACCGAATACATTTTAATATTTTGTTTTTGGGAATATATATTTGTCTAATGAAAGTGCACGCTTTTCATTCATGTCAATATGTTTTTCATAATAAAGTATACATCGACATAGAAGAGTATATGAGATATATTTCATATAATGTGTTAGATGGTGTGTCGTCTGACTGCAGAAAAGTAAATGTATCAGCACCCTTACTGATAATGAGTTAACCAGCTTCCTAATTTATGTTTATTTTGAATAAGTTGCCTGGATGATGGAATTAATGGAGGTCTTGTTTCTTCATAAAAACAAAAGCAAGTAGAATGATCATATTTATATTCAGTTTTTTTGGTTGGGGACTGCTTTTTTCCAGATCTGCGACATGATAAAGTATGGTCTTGTACAACCATTAGAGGAAATAGTACTTGATGAATTAATGCCTTAAGAAATTCGGATTAGGTTCTTTCATGTGGGTACTTACACAATGACATTGGAATCCACAAATCATTGTCTATTTCCTGTCCCTAATTTAGATAACTAAAATTGTTCCTGTTCAAGGAGGTCATGATGAATAGTGTCATACAAGTGACCTTCATATCAATTCCTGTCTGCTTGTAATTGTGGAATTGGTATGTAAATCTCAATCTCATTGCAATATGATTCGTGGTTCTTACTCGATGCGTGGTTTATGCGGTCACACATTTTGTGTGTTTTTTGGTTTTCTTTTCCAAGCCCCACATAATGCAGTTCAGTGGTTGGAGGTCGCATATGATGAGATCGAAAACGAAAACTATGATCTGGAAGCTATTGCTATGATAGTCTTTGATGCATCTATTTCCATCATAATGTTTGGCTATTGCTACTTGTGTGGTGTAATTAGACAATTTAATGCGACAATCAAATATGGTGACTCTGCCTTTGCTCGGCTGGTTAAAGTGGATTGTATCAGTGGTTTTAATACAATAAGTTTAAACTATAATTTGAGCAACTACATGAAGCAAAGTTGCTTTGTTTTCATAATATAATTTTTGAGATTTGGAAATAATTTATGACTGGAAGAAACACAGAATTAATATGGCCGTCTGCATGGGAATGAACTGCACAAGTTTTATGCATCATTCATGTTTATTGTCATGTGAATTCTTATTAGATTATTCATGACATACTTTGCTTCCTTATATGGCATGACAGAGGTGGTGGGTATTTTCACCATTATCTGCAACCTTGTGGCAAAAGCTACTAACCTGGAAGAATCAATGGAGATGGTGAGGCTCATATCTGCCAAGGTCACCCAACAACCGACTGACAAGCCACATTTGCGCTTGCAGATGTAACACAAATAACCCATCACTCTATAAGATATTTATATTTTTATTGGATCTATTATCTTACCCTTAACCATCCTCGTGTCAGCTTGATGCATTTGTTCAATGTACCAAAGAACCCTTAAAGCAGATTCTTTGTTTTTAAAAAGGCCCTCGACTTGACTGTGGAGGGGGAAATTACTGACTACATCACTCCTTTGTGCCGCAATGCTGATAAATTCTTGAAACAATGGAACATTGGAACCTTGGATCAGAGGGCACTCTTTCTATCCGTTTCTAATGTTCTAAAGGATAAAAGGTTTATATAATTCTTGGAAATCTAATTGCATCATAATATTTGTGTTCCCTCCCATTCCCTTTCCAATTATTATTAATTTCATTCCTCTGTGTTTCTAAAATGCAGCTGGTCGCCACCGCCGAAAGATTCCTTCTATTTCTTGACAAAGTATTTGGCTACATTTGTGGGGGAAGATGCATATACAATGTGTGAAGCCAAAGAGGTGGCTGTGCGAGCTATTGTGGAGTTTGTGAAGTCTCCTGACAGGTTTCAGGTATTTGCTTCTGGAGTAGAACATACATATCAATCTACCATTTTAATAAATTCTATGGCATGCTGGAATTTTGGTGCCCCTTCTCCCTCTTTGTTTTTTTTTTGCATTTTAATGTATATTTGTCCAAAGCAATATGTCAGACTCACTTGATAATGAACAATCCATTACTTAAACCCCTAACTTTCTCTATATATAAGTGGAAACTATGTCACAAATTAAGTACTACTTTGATAAACTGTTCATTTCTCTAATTGCAATTGTATAAGGTATTGTAGCTCCAATTTTGACATTAATGTTACTTTACTACCAATATGCACTCATGATCCAATAATATGTTTTGCAGTGTGATTTGCTAGATATGGCTGCTGTGGAGCAATTAGAGAAAGATGAAAAATATGCACTGATGTATCAGCTGTTGAAAATCTTTCTCACCCAGAGGCTTGATGCTTACCTTGATTTCTATGCTGCCAATTCCACTTTGTTGAAAAGATATGGTACAACCAGTATCTTCTATATATTTTTTTAAAATCCTGCTTATCTACAGGCAAAATAATGATTATTTATTTTTTATAATCTTTGTTTATGAACAATTGGTTTATAGGTTTGGTCCATGAAGATTGTATTACAAAGATGAGGTTGAAGTCATTGGCTGATCTTGGTTCGAGTGATTCTGGCGTGATTCCGTATTCTCTCATTAAAGACACACTTCATGTAACCGATATCTCATCTCCTTCTGTTATCTTCATTTTTTTCACCTTGTTTATACTTGCTGTTATTCACTTTGGACAAATGTCTATACAGATTAGTGATGAAGAAGTGAAGTTTTGGATAGTTAAAGCGATGAAAGCTCAACTATTTGATTGTAAGATGGACCAGGTGAATCAAACTGCCATAGTGAGGTAACTGCTTTTTTGTTCTGTTTTTTTCATTTTATTCATTCAAGGTCTGTTTGTTTCAATGTAAAAGTAGTTTCATGAGCAACTTTTCCTGAAAAAGCAGTTTTATTGTGATGTTTGATTGTTTGAAATAAGTGGTCAACATAAATCTACTTACAAGTTACAACAACCACCCAGAACTTTTGATATTCTGATAGTTGTTTGCTCAATATGTTTATAAATATCAAAACTATCCTTGTTTTAGTTTTTAAACCATTGTTAATTTTATTTCTATATATAAAATACCAAAAAATATACCCTTCGTTTGTGAATACCACAAATGCCCACATGGAAATAATTCTACTACGTACCAAACATTGAATTTAGATACCATTTTCAGAAAAACTAATCCGGTGATAATTATTTCCAGGAAAAATCAAACTACTGCGGAACAAATTGAGGTAGTGATAGCTGTTTCAGAAAGAGTGGATAAAAATGGACCTGAACCAAGGTTCTGTTCTTATTCATGCTTCAGATTGGAAACATTTCATTTTGTTCTCTTGTCTTTTTCATTTGATTCATTCTTTATAGGCAGCCTGGATACTGAGCATGCGTTTGGTCTGTCATGGTGGGAAGCCCTTCGATCGAAACTTGGTTCTTGGAGGGTAAGTCAATTTATACATAGACCATAGTTTCCACAAAAAAATTGAAAAAGTTATAAGAGGTTTCAGTTGGCTTTAGAGATGCTGCATTTGATCATCACCTGACTTTACCTTTATATTGGAATCATATGGTTTATAACTATAATTTGATAAGATGTTATATATTATCTTCTTCAACTGGTTTTTGTTGAAGTGTTGGTTATCATTTGTTTCTCATGACCAGGACAACGTTGCGAGTGTTTTCAACACTGTTCAATCCAATACGACAGCTGAAGAAAGCGCCCAAGCATTGGAGGGTGTGATTATACAATGAGAGGATGCAAAGGTCCTTCCGAGTTTAATCAGCTTCTGCACAGTTCAAAGATCAATGTGGGGGGGAAGACTTATCCCACATATTGTGATTTGGGACAGTTTTGTAGTTCAATAGCATGTTCTGGTTTCAGAATTGTTATCCATTGCCATTCAATATTGATTTTGGAGCTGGTTTACTAATGTGTTTTGGTTGAATTGTGTGTTGAACAGTTGCTTTAACAAGTTTTTTTTTTTGACCAATGACCCGGATATCAGCAGGTTAAGCCTAAAACAAAATTGTTTTAATTTGGACATTCTTACCATTTGTAACTATTTTTTTGAGTCCCATGAAAATTTTACTGTAATGCATTATTCATGTATGGGGTTATATTATGGTGTACCGGAAAAAAATCATTTTTTTATTTTTATTTATTTATTGTATTTCAGTATATATTTTATTTGGAAGTGCATAATTTCAAAAAGAAAAAAGAAAATCGGTGTAAACTGCGAATGAATGGGATCTACAAAGGGGGGGGGGGGTGTTGACATATCATTTTCCTTAATCAATTGAGTCTAATTTTTAGCCAAGTAAATCAAATATTCTAGCTGACTGAATGAACTTTTTACATCAATTTAAGGTCTTTTCAATTATAATGTATGAGAATTCATCAAGAATGATGAAAACAAAACACAAAATGACTATCCATCTTAATATGCTTTGTTCACACATAATAGATGATCTTACTATACTTCATCAAAAAGGTTTGTGTATATGGAGCAGAATCAGAAAATCTTAAATTGTTCATATCCTTCACACTTGCTAAGTTCTGTTCAATATGACAGCAGATTGATCAGTTAATGAAAAGCAGTCTCTAAAAGCAAAAAATGGCACATTCAAAGAGAAGACCAGCAGAAATCACGTTTCAACAGCTATCCGATATTACCGGTTGCTCTCCTGAACACGTTAGCCGTAGACCATAGTGTTTCATTTGCTCTTCTGTTCATTTATCTAATCCAATCCAACTTCAAAATCTGATTTTGGTCCATCTTGTAGTTGTCGCCTCACTAACGCGGTATAAATGCCATCCTTATTGAGCAGCTCATCATGCGTGCCGCTTTCAGCTATCTGTCCATCAGATATAACAGCAACTGTGTCTGCGCTTTTGACAGTAGAAAGCCTGTGTGCTATCACAAGAACAGTCCTTCCCTTCATCAAGGAATCCATGGCATCCTGTATTACAAAAGAATATTATGCGGGGTCAGTTTGGTAATCCTTTTCATTTATCTTGTATAGGAGTCATCCAAATATATGTCAGCTTAATTTTTTTTTCATTCTTTTGGTCATTGTGGGTGACCCAAGCAGAATTCTCATTAGAAGTGGATTATTAAGGAATGGGGAATTCTCATTTCTGAACCAAAGTCCAAATTGGCCCATAAACACAGAAATCATGCATGAAGTACTTAGTTTTCGATAATCATAGAAGTATTATTGTCAAACAATAGAGACCATGGTTTATATATATATATATATATATATATATAGTCGAGTGATTCAGTGCGGGAATGCGGGAAACGACGTCGGTCGTTCGATCGCGGGTCCATCGCATCCAACGGTCGATGTGAATCGCACCCGACCGTCCGATGCGATGAACCCGTGATCGACGGCCCGTGATCGCTTCCCGCATTCCCGCATTCCCGCACTGAATCACTTCCCTATATATATATATATATATATATATATATATAGGGACATGATTAAGTGTGGTCTGTGCGGTCCGTGTGAACCGCGTATATACATCACCTATTAAGGTATATGCGTCGATAAAGAAAACATATTATTTCATTGAAGCATATACATCATTGGGTTATATGCTTCCTTTATCGACGCATATACACCTTTAAGAGGTGTATATGCACGGTTCGCACAGACCGCATATTATCATTCCCATATATATATATATATATATATAATGACGGAGGGACCTTCCGTGGCTGACCTTATGATCAAGCTGGTACGCTACTTTCGCCTGTAAAATAAAAAAAATGAAAAACATAGCTTATAGTTTTAATAGTATTGGTCCTGCTCATTACGTTTTCAATAAGACCTGTGTGTATCACCTGATGTACCAGTTTATTTATTTATCTATTTATTTCCATATTCAAAATATATTTATATTTTGTAATTTATTGTTATATAAAAGACCACTCAAAATGACTAAAAACTCTCCATAACAATTTGTTGGTTTATCAGAACATAAAATTATGGATTGTTCATTAATATGGCTGTTTTGTTATACTTTTCTTGCACTACGAAATCATTAGTTTAAAAGGGTACACCAAAACTTTAGGAAGAATGCAACATTTTCTACGACCAAAGTATTTGAAATAATCAACTATATTTACCTGGACCAGATATTCACTCTCAGCATCAAGCGCACTCGTGGCTTCATCCAGTAAAAGAACCCTTGGATTCATCAGTAAAGCTCTTGCAATTGCTACTCTTTGTTTCTGGCCTCCGGAAAGCCTTATCCCGCGTTCCCCAACATGGGTTTTATATTGGTCTGGAAATTTTGATATGAACTCATGAGCATTTGCCATTTTCTGCAATTATTGGCACAATCAATAGTTAGAAAGAATGGAGAGGGAGACAATGGAGATGATGAAATGGGAAGGATCAAAGAAATTTACAGCAGCATTTTCTATATCGGCGCTGTTTGCTTTACCATCAAGTCCATAAGCAATGTTTTCCTCTATCGAACAGTTGAATAGAACAGGTTCTTGACTTACTATGCTGACCTATGATACTAAAAAAAAATGAGGCCCAACAATTTTTGATAGCAAAGGTCAAATGGAAACTGAAGGTAGATATAATTGGAAGTTAACAAAATCTTTGACATGGAGTTCATACCAAACTAGATATTCATACAATACAACTACTACAAAAACATTAGAATACACTAAGCCTTTTCTACAATTGAGATGAAACTGGGTATGAACTATTTAAATGGGTGTTAATGCTCTTGTATGTGAACATGGTTGCAGATAAATGGAATGAATGAAGTCTTCTAACGAGTGAGATTTGATGTGAAGTAGGTAAGAAATGGAAGATGAAATGGCTCAAGGTTAAAGAATCAGAGAAGAGGAGAGGTGAAAAAATCTTGACTTATCACTTTCCATCACATGAACAAACAAAGGAAAAAATGATTTCATTTCCATTGGTTCCCATTTGACCAGATTCCATCACTTTCCTTCATTTTCCATGCAAGATTGTGCACAAACACATACACAGCTCCATTCTTAGGTGTTACACGAAAAAATATGCCCAACACATATCACCTGTTTGTGAAGATGCTTGTGCGATATCTCCACCAAGGGGACCCCATTTAGCAAGATTTTCCCCTTCATAGGGTCATAAAATCGTTCAATCAAGTTCGCTATCGTTGTCTGCAGTAGAAAGAGGGGAAAAAATTAGACGAGAATGGGAGTGATGTTTGAGACTTGAGAGTATAGGAAAGTAACATAGTAAACAGGTAAAGAAATATGATTACTTTTCCGCCACCACTTGGTCCAACAAGAGCAACTTTTGAACCAGGTCTCAACTTTAATGTTATCCCCTGCAAGGTACAGAATTTTATTAAAAGAATTTTTCAACTAACTCACGCTCCCAATATCAATCTACTCGTTAATGTGCTTCAATTGATTACAAAAGTATCTCATGTAATTTACAGATTTATTGATAAACACATCAAAGAAAGAGGGGAGTTAAGATATCTAAACTTGGAGATACATATGCAGATTAGGATTGAAGCTTATGAAGTTCTCTTTTAATGTGAAATATTGAACACTTCCATACATTTCAAATTTGACTCATGCATATATAATAAATAGCTAAGATTCCAATGAACATAGAGTTTTCAAGATTGCAATTTCCTCAACTTAAAAATCTATCATTAACTAAAAACTGAAGTATACAGAATGGATTGCCAATAATTTTTTCCCCAGATTGATATCAAGCCACTGCAATGGTTACACTTTTTTTTTTGAAAAGAACATTTCATATTAGAGATAACCTACTAAAGCAGCGATATTCCATCAGACCATCTTAGTTCGTCATTAATGATTCACTGTATTATGATAAGAAATAAATGGAATAATGTTATATTCAGTAATGAGGCCGAAATGTCTCTTATATAAGATACAAGATGTACAAACCCTAAAAACAAAATAGACCAAAATGCCTCCCAACCCCCGGGCCTCCAGGAATAAGCCCAACAACAGGTCTACATAATGACTCCAATATTATGTTCATATTCACAACCCACTATTTCTCTTCTCAAAGAGTTTAGTGAAGTATAGGAATTCAAAAATACATTTGGTTCCTAACCAAGACCAACCAAACCAGGCATCGCATTTGTTAAGATGTTTGACATGTCTACTAAAGTTTAAGAAGGAACAACTAACGATGAGCTAGATTTTGATTATTCTAACATGATAATAATATTTAGCAGGAGATTAGGCACCATCCTAGTTCTACTTTCATTATCCAAAATCGCCTCATCATTCACGCAAATTCATGATTGCATCAAGGATCAAAACAGAAGATTACCTTGAGGATCATGTGGGTTGGACGAGAAGGATAGGCAAACCATACATCGTCTAGTTCCACATCCCCATCTTGGTCTCTAATAACATACATTATGAGATAAGATTTACATTTCTTAAACCACTGTCCCGGAAATACATTGGGTTGATTGCATTCTGACAAACTCACCCTTGAGGACATTTATCTCCTGACGCCTGCATAGATGACACTCGATCCAAAAGCTGGAAAACTCTCCTGCTTGCCCCTGCAGCTTTCATAGCCGTCGTGTATAGTCCTGATAAACCAGATACAGAGGAACCAACTGCGGGTGGACAACAAAATGGGTGCATCAATTTAACTGAGTTGTATACATTTATTTGCATGATTTTAATAATGAATTTCCAAACGCATGCAGTCCAAGGATTTCTAAATGACACCTACCGAGCAATATAATTATTTTGTGAAAGTTTCTCTCAACCAGATTTTCATAAAAGAGGTTTTGTCGACTTTTTAACACAAAAACCAAAATCTGAAATCAAAAGCTAAAGTTTCAAAGGAATCGTTTGGAATCGATTATCTGAAAACTGATTTTACGGAAGCAAAGTCAGTGTGACAATTGGTTCCAAACAGGCACTTAGAGTGAGATGTCAATTTTGTCTAGAGGAAATAGAAGATAGTATGCACCTGTAAGACTATAAAGAATGAATGAGGTGAGAGCACCGGTAGTCATAGAGCCTGTGATAGTTAAGCTAGCTCCATATATCACCACTACAACAACCGACAATGTGGATGCTGCATTCAGTCCTCCAGAAAATAGACCAATAACTTTCTATGGAAGAAAATAATAGAATCAGAGTTTGTAAGCTGTCTTCGTATTTATGAAATGTAAACATCATGTGGCACAAGGAACTTACAGCTTGTTGGAGACCAAGCTTCAAGGTTTCATCCACTCTGTCAGAGTAACGGGAATTTTCATAATCCTCTTGAGCAAAAGACCTCACCGTACGAATGGCGCCAAAAGTTTCCTGGACGTGGGAACCATTATTCAGTATTTCAGTATCATATAGGGAACTCATGATTCCATTTGGTGTATATTTATATCTCCTATGTTTCTGTAAACAACAAACCCAAGCAGATGCTTTTAACATAGCAAATGTGACAACAAACCCAAGCAGATGCTTTTAACATAGCAAATGTGAAAGGAACTGTTTGGATCCTACTTACTTGGTTGGTCAATTGTTTTATTCAGGTTCAGCTTTTTTTAGCTCTCATAAATCTTAAATATCAATGAATTGCTATACAAGGGCTTCATGGAAATTTGTGGTTAATGCCAAACGAAGTTTGAAGATTTCATGGTCATCATCTTTTGTAATCTGTTGGAGATGAGTCAACACAAAAAAACTAGAAGTGACAAAGCAATTACTATCAGCATAACATATGGAGGATCCAGACAACCTAGATAAGAATCGTCCCAATTAAGCCAGCATTATTATTGAAGTGAATTGTGATGTTAACATGATATCTCTAAAAGTAGAAGTAGACTGAGTGAATGAACCTCAGCAATTGATGAAGCTACTGCAGCGGCAGCTTGTGTCTTGTGAGAAAGTTCGCGAAGGTACCGTCCAAATTTTCGCACAGCAACAGATATCGCTGGCACAACAACCAGTGCCAACACTGCCAAAAAGAATATATGAGTATCATTATCGAATAGAATTATTTAAACGATTTTTCAATTAATCACGATTCAATGGCAAGCACACTGTGAAGTGGTTTCTCTGAACTATGTACATGAAAAATCCAAATTTCCTCTGCACCAATCACTTACATGTTAGTTTCCATGATGTTGTAAACATGAAACCCAAACCAATAAATGCAGTTGTTAGATTTCGAAGGGCCTCAGATAGATTGGTAGTTGCAGCATTTTTTATGATCTGGGTATCTTCAGATAGCCTACTAAGAAGCTCTCCAGTTCGAGTAACATCAAAGAAAGCTATTTCCTGTCAAAAATAAAGCCACCACATGAAAATGCACATATGTAGATGTCATTATCAACTTTTGAAGGGGCATACATGTTACTCACTTGCTGAGTAAGGTGACTGAACAGGGTTTTCCTCAATCTAGCAACCACTCTTTCGCTAGCAGAAGAAAACAGCCACGCTCGTAAGCCGTGCAAATCGAACTGAGGTAAACAAAGGAAATTAGTACTTAAAGATACCTTGACTTATAGCATTTCTATTACACCAAAAAGTAGTATTATTGACTTAGGGACTGGCACTAATCACACATTAGCTTAACCTAGAGAACTTTGTATCACTTGATTGTATATAATAAATATTTGATGCCATATTAGAACTTGGGAAGCCCAACACTAAAACTGCAAGATCATGCAACCACCACCATAAAAAAGGAAAAGAAACCATAGATAGAGTGCAAGGTTAAAAGGTCTGTGAATATACAAAACATGTGATTCCATCAGCTCTGCTGCATCTTCTGTTGATGAGGTAGAAAAATGGTTTCGAGCTTCCAAAGCATCTTATTGGTGGCTGGTATGGGAAAGATTAAGAATGGGTGTCTTAAAAATATATGATTATCATGGTGTTCCAGGTTAGTTCTATGAATGACATTATGGTAGATGTTGATAAATTTCATATTGTGCATATAAATAAATAGGCCAGGAAGGATATAACACGTAAATTTTGTAAATCTGAAAGCTTACCCTATAACAACTATCAGCACAATATATAATATGGTATGCTTCACGTCATCTAGAGCTTCATCTTGCTGTTCAGGCGTCCTGAGATCTCTTGATACAATATCTATTATCTTTCCACCATATTTTGGCTGCAACAGGGAAGTGCAAAGAAAGTTAAAGGTGAAGGATTGAAGATTGTATGCCTTATGATCAGGGAAGGGAACTACTACTAGGGGTGGTAAACAAGCTAAACGAGCCGAGCTTTGACCTATTCAGCTCGGTTCGTTTAGTATCAGGCTCGGCTCGGGACCGAGCTTAATTTCGTGTTCAAGCTCGGCTCGTTTGGCTCATGAAAAGCTCAGTTAAAGCTCGGCTTGACTCATTTGTTAAATGAACCAAGCCGAAACTCGAACCAAGGCTTGGGCTCGAGCTAAAAATAAATTTTGTTTAGCATTTAAGAAGTCATCTTTCACAAATCACAACATCTTATACATGTAAAAATGACATAAGCTCGAGCTTGGCTGAGTTTTTTGTTTCCCCCCTTTTATGTTAAATAACGAGCTCGTATAGGCTCGGGCTCAGCTTGACTCGGGCTCGGCTCGTTTACAAATCGAGTTTTAAAAAATGTTCAAGCTCGACTCATTTGTTTAATCGAATGAGCCCGAACGAGCTTTAATTGAGCCGAGCCCGAGCCTCGTTTACCACCCCTAACCACCACACATCTTCCAAATTGAATTTTTTTTTTATTATTACACAAAGATTTCTAGTAAGCCATTTATCATTCCTCAATAAAAGTTGAGGATAAGGGCCAATTTGGATGTTCCAATAGAGGAGGTTCCATGCATAATTAGATGGAAGTCATATATTTCACATAATATCACTTTCATCGTGCTCCAACAAAAAAAAAGGTTATCAATCACAGGCATTCCCTCCTTTTAAGATGTGATGCATATAATTCTTTCCATTACATCTCCTTCCACAAGATTTCACCCATTCAGATGCCTGGCTCAACGACTGAATTGGATCTCTCTTAAATGGGAATTTTTTCAAGAACTCATTAATTTCTTCTCACTTTCCTAGTTTCCCTCTCAGTTTCATTTTATGGAGTAACTGTAAAAATATGGTTTTGGCTTCAAATTTAAATGATAATGGGAAACATTGTATATTCTTGAAAACTCAAAAGTAAGTAATTAACTTCTTACTATCAAAATGCTCGATGTGGATGCCACCAATAATGCGATTGTAGCGATAACCAATTTCCCCGCATCAGCTTTGCCTACATGTGAACAATAAACTATCAAGTCGAGATAACCAAATAGAAAAAATAAAATTAACCATCATAATGATTATTAAAATAGCTACAACTTACCAATTGAAGAACTCTACAAAATCCAACGTTCGCCGGCTAATCATAACAACACAAATTAATCAATACACAGTTCATCAAATCACTCATATAAAATAACCCCAAGAAAATCCACTCACCGGGACCTCATCACCATGCTCAAGATCCGCAAATGGACCATTCCTATCCACCTAAAAAAGGTTCCATCATTAGCACTCAATCCGAAATCACCGTCAAACACAGTACTACAAAACCCGATAACAAAATCTCACACAAATTCATATATCATAACTTGTTTCAACCAAAAACATATGAAAACATACCTGAGACCTTAAACTAATCTAATTTCAACATGGGTAATAATAATAAAAAAATTACATGGCTCATCAAAATAAACAAAAAAAGAAAGAACATATCTTGCTCCATTCCTATCCACCTAAAGCAGGTTCTCATTGACCCTCAATCCAATAGACCAACTGACATTCAAAATCACTGACAGACACAAAGTACTACAAAACCCAATACACAATCTCACACAAATTCACATCTCACAATTGGGTTCAATAAATAAATAAATAAAAACATACGAAAACATACCTGGGACCTTAAACTAATCCAATTTCAACATGGATTATCAAAAAAATTACATGGGTCATTAAAATAAACTAAAAAATAGAAGAACATATCATGCTCAAAAGAAATTGAAACCAACCCAAACTTTGTAACCATGGACAAAGGAAGTGGTACCTCCTGATTCAAGAGAGGGACCCTCTCACTAGCTGAAGCATGACCCTTTGAAAACCTCCCCATCAATCCCAATAATGAAGGATAGCTTACCAGTATATCTTCTCCCCTTTGTTTCGGGGAAATCAATGGCTCCCGAATAAGAATGAATTGGGTTTTTGTACTTTTGTGTGAATGTGAACGTGATTTCGTCGTTTCAGTCCACGAGAATCCTCGTTGGGTCTACAAAAATGCGAGTCACCGAAAAACACAATGAAGTCCCCCAGTCCCCAGATATTGCTTCCCTCTCTGATTTTTTATTTGTTTTTTATATGTTTTTTTTTTTTGGTGGGGTCGTACACCCCCGTCTGATTTGCAGCTCCATTTACAGTTTTGAGACAGTTTAGAAGCAATGTATGAAAGTTAAAAATATATTTTTCTTTATCAAAGTATTTATTTGAGTATGTATTTTATATTTATTTCATTAAATAAACATATGTTTTTAAGAAAAATTAAAACCATTGAATACAATAAATAATATTGCACACAGTTCTTGGTGTATAAATATGAAAAATGATACACCGGTCATAGGTGAAAACCCAGTTGTAGTAAACATCAAACAGTGTATTTTTTAAAATTTTATATTATGATAGAGCTTATACAGATAGCGCAAAATATACACTGCATCTCATAGTATGTATAGAACTGAATGTGACATTGATTTTTCTTACAAAGTAGGGGAGGACGTGGACCTCACAATCACATTTTGGGAGGTTTGTGACATGTGATTCATCCTCCACAGGGATGCACATCCGTGCACGTGGAGGTGATATGTAAAGCTAATACGTGGATTGTGTTCCAGGTCTTTTTGAGTCATCTCTTTTTGGTCCTTATTTTGATTTGACAAGGTTTTTTGTCCATGTTGAAAATTAGATCCTATTGATATTCATTAGTCTATTAACATATATTGTTTCACATGTTCAATATGTAAGAGGCTATTGAGGAAGAGAACCGGTGGAAAGATGCGTGGGTACACATTGGGAAGAAGTCAAAACCAGTAATTATAAATTAAAGGAAAATGATATGTACGGTCTATTGTGTGCAGTCTACATTGTTTGTTTTTTAAATCATGCATTCTTCAATTGAACACCTGTTATATACTGATGTACTATACATTAGTGTATTTTTTTACGTTGAAAAAATAAATAAATAAAAATTTACATCATACACTATGATAAAATACCACACACTATGATAACAAAATATATATTATGTTATCATAGTGTATGGGCTACAAAATGATTGAATGTATCAACACTCTAAATTGAATCTTATTCTCTTCCATTAAAATATATTTTATTACAAAAAATAAAATATATAATGAGATATACTAGAATATTTTTTCTTTTAAAAAAAATTTTTTAAAAATTTTATACACTGTGCAGCCTTTTTTTTCATATAAAAACAAAGAAAAGGAAGCATGGGAGGCCACCGCGTCTAGCCCCGCTGGGCACGCTTGGGGTGTGAATCAAGATCGCGAAAACACTGTGATTAGTTTGGTAAAACAGGATTCTACCCAACTAAGGCCACTGCGCTACATTGCACTATTGTTTACATTTTTTTTATTGAAAATAAGTGAAAAGAGAAAATACAAAATCATTTACTGTTCATATATAATCATCTATTCCAATAACTATGTTTTATTCTCTGTCGCAATCCCAACATGGGATTGCACTTGGTATTAGAATATTTTAAGAAGTGATGAAATCATTAGAATAACGCAGATGTATAATTTTTTTACAACCTCATTTATAACCAATATGTCACAGAATATATGAATTTTTAATATATTATATCTATATGTACTCTATTAAAAAAAATATAGAAAATGTGCAATAATTGTAATTCATTAAGTGAGAATATGCTTTAAGAATATAAAATAAAAAAACCGAGTGAGACTGTGAAAGTACTTGAAAAAAAGACCAAACGTAACATTTTCTGATGAAAGATCATTTGCTTGGACTTTGGGATCAAAATGAATGCATTACGGTGTTAAAGACAAAGGCCCATTGGGCCAGGATAGGCCCAATACTTGTTTAGCCTAATGGACCTATCCCAACTTTACCAACTTTTGTGATTTGGCGATGTTACATTGGTTTATTTTTTACAATTTAAAATACAATCATATATATTTCGTTAAAAATACAGTGAAATATACTTTGTTAAACAATGTAAATATCTCGTTAAATTTTTTTCTTATACTTATTAAAAACGAGTTCATTCAATTTGAATGGAGCAATACTTTTTTTATTAAAGGATATGTCTTATTAGACGATGTTTACTTTGTGATTTGTATGCACCATAGATATGCTTATTTATTTGTTTGATTGAACTTGTGTTGAGATCATGTGAAAGTTCAATTTATTCTACCACCCTATGTTGAAATGCAAAGATGAATAGCAAATTCAAATTCTTTTTTTGTTGGAGTAGAAAAAATCCTTACCCTCTTTGCCCTCCATGGACTATCATAAACCATTGCCTCATCCAATCATAAGGGCATTTGAAATTACAATTTTTAAATTATCTAGGTTAATTATATCACATGATTTTCTTTTCCTCAACTAAAGGTAACAAAAATAAATAATTTAAATGGAAGAATGAAGGTAAGATTTTGAAGATATTCAACGCTTTCTTAAGATCCTTTCATGCTTATATGGTTGAAGTAATCTGTTTAATAGCTTTTTTTTCTTCTTAATTAAACATGTTGAAGTAGAAATTAGAATATACCTTCATAATAATTGTTCCATTCCTACTCAAAATGGAGGAGGGAAAAAATACTTTTTTTTTCTTAAAGGATCAAAGCTTAAAGTTTCAAAAGCATAACTTCATCAAATCTTTGAAAGGGCCACTTAAGAGGTTTTTATATATATATATTTTAATTTTTATAAGAAAGCTATGTATCCAGAGCATAGTTAGACTGAGCGTAAAGCTCATAAACCAGTTTTTTCATTTGTTATGGACAAGAATTGATCCTGGGTCACCTGCATGGAGGCCTGGTGTTCCTACCGCCACACCAAAGCGTGCGGAACTAAGAGGATACTATAGAGTTGGCACATCTGACCTATACATGCTTTAAAGTAGTCAAAATCAACAATAAAAAGAAAATGAACACTTTTATCATACCCACATATGAGGATCGATTTTTGTTTTTATTTTATTTTTTTATGGTCAAAGAAACATCTCTCCTTTTCTCCCAGAGTCCTACCCATTTCAAATGTTCCCCATTTTTTGGTAGGAAACAAAGCTTAAAAGTAGGTTCTATGCCTTTGACTGGTAGAAATTTTTCATAGTTCTTAAATGACACATTGTTTTTAAAATTGCAAATATTGGTCTAAATCCATCCCCCCTCCCCCCTGTAACTTAAAACCCAATGTTTAATTACGAAGTTGAAACAATTTCCTACAATTTGTTTTTCATTTAAAAACTATTAAAAATCTAAAAAATCCCCTTATAGCAATAAGAGAGAAAAAAAACTTCAAATTATGATTTTATCATCAACTTTAACCAAACCCTTATTAGAGAGGGATAAGAAAGTAAATTCCTTGTATTAGTTTTAACCATATTCAATTAAAAGATTTGACAATCGAATTTATAATAATTTGATGAAACATAGCATGTCATAATTATATAAGAGGTTATTGCTAATTCAAAATTTGTAAGATCAATTTTTATTTTAAATTAGAGTTAAAACATTATGTCCCTACAAATATGGTAATCTCATATAAGAACTTGTCAAAGTTAAGGCTGACATACAATTCTATGAGAACTTACAAAATCTTAATTAACACCCCATGTTAAATTTTCATCTAAATTTAATAAATATTCTCAAAATATTTCATTTATTATCATGTAATTGTGTAGACATTACAGTCCTCATAAACAATTATAAAGACAAATTAATCATTGAAAAAGATCAAATTGCCTGTTTGGAGGGATACAAAAATTGGGGACAATTGAGATCATCACTTAATTTGTCTATTGGTGTTGGGGACTGGTCAAAGACGAGTTGATGCCCTGTCTACTCCTGCGTCGCCCCAAGCTCTCTTCCTTTTTTCTTTAACTCTACTTTTCATTTGCTCTATTTCGTTTTCCCCTCTCATTTAGATTTATATTGATTATTTTCTTTAATAAAATCGGTTGGTAACAAGAGTGTACCTTTTTTATTAAAAAAATAGTCATTTCATGGTATAAGTTAGAATTAACTAGGTATGTGGGGTTAGAGTTAACCAGCAGAAATGTATATAAATTTTTTAAGTTTACAAGCACTTTTATATGTACATCAACTTTGACAAGGACTTGTATGTGATTATTCAAGTTTAAAGGGACTGCGAAGTCTTTAACACTTTAAATTGAATAATTGAGGGAAAAGCAAAGCGATAGAGAAATAAAGTCAAAGCACCTCACCATCTCGACATTCCGTTTCGTGGGAACGAATAACGACCAACCGCCATTCAAAAACCAACGGACCCTCTTCAAAACCATAATTCCACCAATCATAACCATCCAATCCATGATCCCCAAATGAATGGCCATTCTCTTCATCCAAAAAGCGACCGTCCAATATCCCATCTCATCAAATGGACGGTTCTGATTTCGATTCATCGAAACAACCGCCCCCCCAAAAAATGATTTTGTCAAATTATAAAACATACGAAAAAAGTGTGACGAGACTAATCTGCGTTTCATCACTTTCTGGAATCTGACACCGTCAGATCTTTTAAAGATTCACGAGAACCAATGATGCCCACCCACTATCCATCAATAACGTCTTTTGACTGTTTGGATGCCATGATAACAGTTTCTCTTCAACGTGTATTCACAAACCCCATGTTTTGAACGGCCACGATTACGTGATGGATCAAAAGCCATTCGCAAATCGCAACCTTTAACAAGGGCAAAAACGTCAGAACAGTCGATGGTCCTGTCCCACTTAAATTTTGGAGGTCCAAAGAATCTATGGACCAGATCGTCTCCCGAGAAAAAAACACTAAAAGGACGGTCAAGTGTCCCCAGTGCCGTTTTCACGTTGCCTCAGCAGCGGGAGGTGGGTCCCCCGATTGATGAGTCCACATCAATCAGATGGCTGTGTATTAATTGAGCATGGGTCCACCAAAGGACCTCAGCCGTCGATTCACGTTCGTACGGTTATGGAAGGTGAAGCGAGTGGGGTCCCACACCTCCTTGACACACGAACTAATCCGGGTGGCGCCGTAACGGGCAGCCCTGCCCGGATTTCACATGCTCCCTGAAACGGATTGGCCTGGCACGTGCCGATTTGTCCCCCGGCTTTCCCCATCCACACACGTGTCGCAAGTCCTAACAGCCTATCTATGTTTATTTACCAAAACACCCTCCTTTGTACCCTTTGAAAACCATGGGTGCGAGGGTATAAAGGTCATTGTATATCCTGACAAGAGCTGCTCCAAATCAGGGTAAATCCTACAACGGCAGCCTGGTATAGTCACGCCAAACCCAATGCGAGTTGGGTGTGATGATATCAGTTTTAACTGGGTTAAATTTTAACCATGGGACTCACCGCCCTATTTAATTGCCATATCTCACGCTCTTCGTCTGCACTCTCACTCACACTCTCTCACTGAAAAACTGCTTTTGCTTCCCCTGAAAACCACCCAAACCCCCAAGAAAAACCGCTTTTGATCGAAACCATGACGACCCATCTCGAGCTTCTCTTCGACTTGCTCTGTTTCCTTCCCAAAAAGGTCCCTTCTGAATACCTCGCTGTGCTTCTCGCTTTCATGGCCGTCTTTGCTTTCTGGCTCGTCCCGGGCGGGCTCTCCTGGGCCCGCTCGTCGGGCAGAATCCCCGGCCCGTCGGGCCTACCCATCCTTGGACTCATCCCCGCATTCACTGGCTCGACGACCCACCGCGTCCTCACCGACCTTGCCGACTCTTTCGGTGCCAAGTCTCTCATGGCGTTCTCTGTCGGGCTGACCCGATTTGTCATATCGAGCCGGCCCGACACGGCGAAGGAGATCCTCAACAGCTTCGCCTTCGCCGACCGGCCCGTGAAGGAGTCGGCGTACGAGCTCCTCTTCCACCGCGCAATGGGGTTCGCCCCGTTCGGTCAGTACTGGCGTGACCTTCGCAGGATCTCCGCGACCCATCTCTTTCCCCAAAACGACTTGCTGGGTTTTCGGGCTTTCGGCTCAAATCGGGATGAAAATGGTGGGCGACGTGACAGCCTCCATGAACAAGTGTGGGGAGGTTCAAGTGAAGGAGATATCGCATTTTGGGTCCTTGAATAACGTCATGATGAGTGTGTTTGGGAAAAGTTATGACTTTGGGAGGGACAATGAAGGTCTTGAGTTGGAGGGGTTGGTGAAGGAGGGGTATGAGTTGCTTGGGATGTTCAACTGGAGTGATCACTTGCCTTTGTTGGGGTGGTTGGACTTGCAGGGGGTGAGGAGGAGGTGCAGGGATCTGGTGGTCAGGGTGAAGCGGTTCGTTGGGTCCATCGTTGAGGAGCATCGGAACCGTAGGATGGTTGGTGGGGGAATCGACGGTGGAGATGGAAAGATGGGTGATTTTGTTGATGTGTTGCTTGATCTTGAGATGGAGGAGAGGCTCTCTGAATCTGACATGATTGCTGTTCTTTGGGTATGTTTCATTTTGTCTTCCTTTATTAAAATATCATTTTTTTCCTTTTGGTTTGGATTGGGTTATTATTTTTATCATTCATAGTTTGACAAGGAAATGCAATGAATAATTATTTATTGACCTTTGTTTTTGTTTGATGTTTTGGTTATTGATATTCATTTGGTCTCATTTGTTTGTGCTTTTTCAAATGAGTTGTGATTTTTTCATCAATCATTGAAGGGAAGATGGAAAGGTTCTTTGTGATTGTCATTCTTTTGTTTGCATCTCTTTAGCTTCACTTTGCAGTTTCCAATAATATTCTCTTGATATTTGTTTGAGTGATGTTTTTGTTGTGCGGATATGGTTTTTGTTTGTTCTCTCTTGGGTTCTAACCAGATTTTTCTCAATCATATTCTGTAGTTGGTTCAATAGAAAATGATGTAATGTTTTCTTGTACTACTGTTCATAATATCTGTTGTTGTCTCTGGTCATGTTTGTTTGCAATCTCAACTTATACTTTTAATTGTCACTTTCACCTTATCTTCCTTTTCAGTATCGAATTGTTCTTGTAAAGAAACCATCTTTACATGGTTTTTATTTTCTTCTTTATGATCAGGAAATGATTTTCCGAGGAACCGATACCATCGCAATCCTCCTCGAATGGATTCTAGCTAGGATGGTCCTTCACCCAGACATCCAATCCAAAGTCCAATTTGAAATCGATGCCATCGTCGGTAAAACCCGCCCCGTATCCGATTCCGACATCCCAAACCTCCCATACCTCCAATCAATTGTCAAAGAGACTCTCCGACTCCACCCACCAGGGCCATTGCTTTCATGGGCACGTCTTGCCATCCACGATGTCCATGTCGGCCACCAATTCGTCCCGGCGGGCACTACTGCAATGGTGAACATGTGGGCCATCACCCATGATGAGAAGGTTTGGTGCGAGCCCGAATCATTCATGCCTGAGCGGTTCATGGAGGAGGATGTGAGCATCTTGGGATCTGATTTGAGGCTCGCTCCGTTCGGTTCGGGGAGGCGGGTCTGCCCGGGGAAGGTGATGGGGCTTGCTAGTGTCCATCTTTGGTTGGCTCAGCTGCTTCAGGGGTTCAAATGGGTCCCAACAGAGGGTGGTGTGGACTTGTCTGAGTGTTTGAAGATGTCTATGGAGATGAAGAAGCCTTTGGTGTGCAAGGCTGTGAAGAGGTGCTGAAAAGCTTCATTTCATGGTGGTTTTCTTTTTGGTTCTATCTGACTTGACTTGTTTTGGAGGTGATGATGATGGACTTATTATTATCTCCTATGTTTTGTATGTTCTCTAAGTTAGTTATGTTTGCTTTTTTAGGTTATGGTTGTTATTAGAAAGTTTAGACTTTGCATGGTTTCTGGTTGGTGGTTTCTTTTTGTATGAAAGGGAAGTTTATTTTGTGGTGATGATGTATACAGGTTGTTCATGCAATGTAAACAACTTTTGATTTCCTTATTATGCACAGATGACATGGAGTTTTTTTGTTTTTGTTAAAATGGTTTGCTAGTGTTTACTTGATGTTCAACCTGTTTTGAGCTTCAAAGTGGTTACACTGTGTTGGTTTTTATCACATGACTTTGTTCTCATTTTTTTCATCACATTCTATTTGTGGATTCATTGACAAAGGACCTGCAAAACAATGTTTTCAGTTTTGATGGGGGTGGTTGGAATGAATGAATTCCCAAGTTGTCATTTTCTATATTTCACATTGTTGTCATTTCTATTTCCTCTCTTAACATTAGAAGGAATGCTTAACATGTTTTTCCCTGAAAAACTTCAATAACTTACCTCCCATTTGTTCTCTAGCTTATCTAGGATTATACTGCTTGGTTCTCCTCTTTTTTCTTTTTTTTTTGGTTTGTGTAATTTTTTCTTTTTATATATTTGTATTATTAATTATAAATGATGAGCAAGAAAAAAAAATTGTACTGTTATTCAGGTTTATTTAAAATCATAAGACGTAACTAGGGACATTAAACAGCAAATGAGGGTTCATGGAATATAATTGGTAAAGAATTACTACTAATGAAATAATGAGTGCTCTTTTTTATTTCAACAACAGAAACTATGTTGAATCAAAATATTTGCAAGGCAATAAAATGTCATTATATATTCCAAGAGCAAGAAGAAAATATATCTGTACTGGAATAGTTATTCAGGTTTATTCTAAATCATAAGGCGTACCTAGGGACATATTTTTTAGGATTAAACAACAAATGAGGGTTCATGGAATATAATTGGTAAAAATTACTACTAATGAAATAATGGGTGCTCTTTTTATTTTAACAACAGAAACTATGTTGAATCAAAATATTTGCAAGGCAATGAAATGTCATTATATATTCCAAGATCTTTTCAGCATGTAAAACATGATCTTATCCATGCTTTATTCCTCTCATATTCCTTCTTTTTGTATATATTTTTTTTATAAAAGATTTACTTTGTGTTGTGGGTCATAACCTACTGAAAAATCTGGTGTAGTGAGTGAACAATGTTTTTTAGGGTTTTTTCCATATCATATCTTACTTTACAGGATAAAACACCACCAAATGATTGAAGAATAAGAACCTGATGAAAATGATATGGTTTTAAGGCTTACACCCTCTTTTTGTGGATCCAAATCCTCTCAGAATATTTTGGAGCTCCAAAAGTTGGTATCATTTTTTTTCTTTCTTATAATATAATTGAATATTCGGACTCTCAAATAAACAAATGCAACTTGCAAAGTAGAACTTCTTTTTCACACATCTTATTTTCATCACTTTATATTTATTGCCCCCCTTCCATCTACACTGAAAAAAAAGTTATCCGATTTGTATTAAAAAGAGAGTTCAAAAGAAAGATCTAAAGCCAGGGAATGTGTATATATATTTTTATTACATTTTTATCATGAAAGTGAAGGTTGATATTCCTTTGACCAACCAATTAGCTCAATTTCTGTTCACTAGAATTTATTGCAGAAGGTACCCACTTGAGCTATAGCATCTGATATACTCATTAATTGATGCATATAATATTTAATTTGGGAAGCTTAGTAAAACATGTAGGTTGAATATGTTAATGAATTGGACTCATAAAATATGCACTCCATGCATCCATAAATATGAATTCATCTATGCATGAACTTGTTATATGAAACATGAACTTGACTTACATTGTTAGTTACCTACCTTTTTTAGAACATCTTCACATGCATGCACGATGAAGTGATCAAATTCTCTGATAAAAAGGATCCAATATTAACTCATTTAATGGGTGCAATATGACTTGCATTCACATATGAAGAAAATTTAGGATCCCAAGAGAGCTATATGGGTGTCAATAATGTTCTTTAGATAAAGAAGAGACTGCACCCAGATGCAGCGGAAGATGGACATGGGGGGCCCTACATGAACATTCATACAATACATGCAGTGACTTGATTTGTCTTTTCAAGATTTCAGGTTGAATAACATGTGATTAAATTTAGACCTTCCACTCATGATGGTTGTGGAATTGCTTTATAAAGGGAAGGGCCAAGTCAGGTACTCCACAAGCTGCATTAGATTGAAATGGGAGGCATTTAAATATGGATACAGTGAAAATAAGCCATAATTGTAACTGGGTCAGATACAAATTATATACTTTGCAGAACCATATCTACACAATGATATGTTTGTATCTAGTGAACAATAACATCAAGAACATTATAAAACTTGATAATCATAATTAGGTCTCAAGTATATGCACCATTACAGGTTGAATTTTTTACATTTTCTACACAATGATATATATGTTTGTATCTAGTGAACAACAACATCAAGAACATGATTAAAACTGATAATTATAATTGGGTCTCATGTATATCCACCATTACAGTTTGATTTTTACATTTTCAGGTGCTTCTTTCTTCGAAATCGGATGATCATTGCAGGTACTATAATATGAAAGGCAAATGTGGGACTTGTTTTAGGCAATCCTTTACAACCAAGCAGCTGTATAAAACAAAGAGAAGCAGAATGTTTTGTGCATATGAGCAAATCATCACAAGCATGCTTATCCATTGTGAAAAGAATAATTTATGAATAACAATTCCATTTAAGTATTCAATCGATAGCATGTGATCATCATATCCTCTAACAACCATGATTTGGCGTCTAATCATGCATTCTCATCATGAGAATCACAATGAAACAGCTGAGTGAGAATGACAGTCATCTAATAAGGTACAGTCACTTTGGTCTCAATTATTTGTGCTATTCAAGCACCAACAATGATGGACCATCTCATTGTGGATCACATAATATATATGAAAAAGCAATGTGTATTGCATAAAATGATGACCTGTTACTTTCAGATTGTTTCTAAAATGCATTTCTATTGAACATTCCTAATGGATATACTCATTCCTTATGGATGGGACTTCACTTTGTTCTCTTAGCAGCCTTAATTAGCTGTACTAACAAACACATTTTAAACCAAGTTTTCTGTGTTTATTTCATGAACATTGCAATGAATGCCTACATGTTGTGTGTGTGTGGTTGAGTTAGTTATGCTATGGTTAATTGGTAGGTGAACCTAATTGGAGAATAGGTGTTATCCTCAGGATAAACATGTTTGTTTACAATGAATAAACTGGAATAATTATCAATCCAAAACTACAAGACAAACATAAGGTCAAAAATTCAAATTGATAAAGGAATAACAACCAAACAAAGAAATCATCTAATTTTCTCTACCCCTGCATAACTATTTTGTGTTCGAATAAGTTATTCATGAACTAGAATGAGGGCCAAGAGTACCCTCACATGGTTGATTCTTTGGCTAGAGCCATGTGTTTACTTCTCATATATCTCGGTTTGAATCCACATGAATTTATTATGGACACAATTTGTGAGTGATTTATATATGTTATAATTTTTCAACTAAGGGTATGATTTTTCATCACAAAAAAGTGCAATTAGAGTGACACACAGAAAGAGAGATTTGAACACCATAAGAAAAGAATGTACTAAGAAAGAAACTTAGCCTTACATTAAGGGCTTTACAATTAAAAACCAAAGGTGCCCAAGAACTTTTTTTTTGAGGGTCACATTATAACCATGTCAAGTGTGTCAATTAATCAAACGAAAAAAAAACTGTCAATTTAACTGTCCGAGCCATTCTATTTTAGTATTATTTCTCAACCCCCAATGAATATTTATTTGAAAGATACCTGAATTCATGTAGTTATCTTTTACAACTTAAAAATTAAAAAAATCAGGTGCATTATTTAAAAAATAAGACTATACGTAACAATCCCTAAATAGAATAATTGATTTGTAAGCTCATGATGACATAATCACATGGGTGCAACCAATATACTACATTGTTATGAAAGTGCTTTGTACTAAACAAACATATACTTAAAATGTTTCAAAACGTGAAAAAAATATATTTCAAAATATGTTAGAACAGTGAAAATGATTAAAAGTAGAGAGATGAATGAGTGTCGCTAACATTTTTATAAGGGAAAATTAATTACAGGTCCCTTAGCATATTTCTGTATTAATTTTAAGTCTCTACAACTTTTCAACTTAACAATAGGTTTTGCATCCTAAAACCTATTATGTTTGAGTTCTTCCATCTAGGGGGTGGTAAATGAGTCGAGCAGCTCGGACTCGGCTCAGTTAAAGCTCGTTCGGGCTCGTTCGATTAACAAATGAGCCGAATTTGAACATTTTTTAAAATTCGATTTGTAAACTAGTTGAGCCGATTCGAGCCCGAACTGAGTCCGAGCACGTTAACATAAAAAGGGGGAAACAAAAATCTCAAGCCGAGCCCGAGCCCGAGTTGATGTCATTTTCACATTTATAAGATGTTGTGATTTGTGAAAGAAGATTTCTCAAATGCTAAACAATTTTTTTTTAGCTAAACGAGCCGAGCCTTGGTTCGAGCTTGAACACGAGCCAAATAAGCCGAACTTCAACCGAGCTTTTCACGAGCCAAATGAGCCGAGCTTGAACACGAAATTAAACTCGGTCCTGAGCTTAGTTGAGCCCGAGCCAAGCCTGAACATGTCAAAACTCGGCTCATACGGCTCGTTTACCATGTTTTAATTTGTTACTCTAGCCCTTTTTCTTCCCTTTTTACCCCAACCCTTTCTCTTCTTTGTGTTCCCTCTTCTCTCTTCACAGCTCATATTGTCTCTCCCATCCCCATTTTTGCCTCTTTCTCTTCATCTTTTTCTCCATCAAGGAAGGACGTCAGTGCTTCTCATTCCACCCTATGCTCCTTCTTCCATCACAACGAAGAGTCCTCCCTTTATTCATCATGGATCAATTGATTCTCACTCTATCCTAGATTGATTGCTTCTCTCCCCCGAATCCACTGATATATGTTTTTTTGTGAATGTTTAATAAAATTTTCCTTCTCCTATGTAGGTATGAATGGTTCTATTATACATTTGTTCATCTTAAATGTAGTTTTGGATGTTCTTGAATCAGGAAGCTCTAAAAAAATATGAATTTTTTACAATGTACCCAGTGCATATAACAATGTACACCTTTTATGTAGTTTTGCATTGAACATGTACCTTGTAAGCAATGGGACTGAAATTCTTTTGTAGTCACATTGTACTTTTGTTCAAAATTCTCTCTTTGTACATTTGCAAAGTTCAATAGTAATACAATATTTACCAAGCGAACAAATATTTAACAGTATACAGAGGCATTTTAAGGGTGGGTGTACATTGTACACAAAACAATTTTAAGGGTAAAACAGGAAGATTAAATGTCCATCTAGCGACAGTTACTGCAAGTGACCTGAAAAAAATGTATTGGGGACTTTAGGGATTTAAAGAAAAGTAAAAAAAGTAAAGGGACTTAAAATTAATATATGAGTATCCTGAAGGACCCCGAATTAATTTTCCCTTTTTATAATCACATTGACACATAGATCTATCAAATGTGTGATAATCAAAAGAGTTCGGATACATTCAATCCTTTTTAGAGTTCAGAATGAAGTCCTATATACCTCAATCCTTTTTACAGTCCAGAATGAAGTCCTATATACCTCATTGGTTCCATTCACTCTCTGTATCAAGGTATGTACCCCCATTGAAATTTTTTTATTTTCTATAAAAGACATCATTCAATTATTAGAGTATATATACTTTATATTTTATAAAAGTGTATACATCATTAGATGTAAAGTATATGATTTTAAAAAAATGAAAACACGTGTGATTTGCATTTTAGACTATAAAATGGGCTTGCCTATAACATTTTCCTATTAAAAAGGATAATGTTACATCCAGCCACATTTCCAGCCTCAATTCAGTTTACATGTGTTTTGAATTTTTTAAAAATAGTATACCTCATCTAATGAGGTACATACTTTTATAAAAAAATGAAGCATATACTTCAATGAATTGTATGGATGCATTTATAGAAAATATAAAAAATTTCTTTCAAAGCATATGCCTTGTTAACGTGAGCATATACGTCGATAGAAATCTATCGACACATATAGGACTGGAATTGGGGCTGGAAATAGATCTGGGTGTAACAGCGCGCCCATTAAAGAACCCAAATAATCTATGCCGGGTCAGGCCCAATCACACATAAGTCCAAACACGGCCCACCAAAACTCATAATCCGACGGTCCTGATTAAATCCGAGTCCCACAACCGATTCAACATATCTTCTCCCCCGCCAACTCACTTTCCCTTCCGAGTCACCTCTCTCTCTCTCTCTCTCTCTAATGAAGAAGTCCGATCTGTATTCGACGGTGGTCATCCATGGCGACGACGACGAGCCCGACGAAGAAGACGACCCCTCCCTCCCTCCCCTCCTCCAACGCCTCCCGAAGGACTTCGGCGCCTACGACGACGGCGACGAGGACGATGACCTCCCACCCGACGAGGGGGACGATAAGCTAGGGTTAGGGTTTCCCGGCACCTTCGTCGTCAATCCCGACCGGTCCTCTCCGAAGAGGTCCTCCTTCAGGTCGCCCTTCCTCGACCTCAAGCGGGTCAGCCCGAGGAGCAGCAGCCGGTCCGAGTCGGACGACTCGTATTCCACCTTCTTCGTCCGATCTGTGGCCCCCAGGTGGACCGGAGGTGGTGATCCGAGGACTTCTGTGGCGCCGGCACCGGCGCCTCCGCCGGCGCTGACGCAGCAGCAGAGGAGGAAGATTTCGGTCAGTTCGATTCCGGAGAGCATCACGAGGGAGGACCCCACGACGAAGTACGAGTTGCTTCACGAGCTCGGTGAGGGATCTCTGTCTCTTTCTCTTGTGAAATTGAGTGAAAGAATTGCGTTTTAGTGATGAATTGCTTGACAGATTTGTTGATTAATGCGAAATTCTGTAATGGGATTTAGTGATGTTGAACTTGAATTAGCCTTGTGATAATATAGGGGAAACTGCTTTCTTGGGTTGTCAAATGTTTAGGTTGGTGTGTAGTTTATTTGTGATGAATGGTTGCCGATGAAGGAAAAGGGTTTCTGTTGTGGCATTTGGTTGAGCAATTTCAATTTCTATACTCAAAATCTGTGGGTTTATTTGAGTTGATTCAGACTGTATTTGATCTTATGTTCTTTGTATTTGGAAATGGCAGGGAAAGGTTCATATGGGTCAGTTTACAAAGCAAGAGATATTAAGACTTCAGAGCTGGTCGCAGTTAAAGTGATCTCATTGGGTGAAGGGGTGAGTGCACCTGTTGGTTTTGTTCTTACATGGGTGCATTTGATTGGCTTCAGTGTCTTTTCCCATATGGATTGCATCAATGTAATAAATCATAGAGTCAGAATTGGAAAATTATGCAAAGCACTCCATGTTTTTTGTAGCATTCTTTTACCTGATTTCCTTTTCCTACATGCCAATGCTTATGACTCATTCACTCACCTTTTCTCTGTCCTTAAATATAATGCATGATCTGATCAGTTGTTTGAAACAGGAAGAAGGATATGAAGAGATTTGCAGTGAAATCGAGATGTTGCAGCAGTGCAGTCATCCAAATGTGGTACGCTACCTTGGGAGCTATCAGGGGGAGGATTATCTTTGGGTATGGTCCAAAATATTGTTTTCGCCTTTTTCTTTCATTTTATTTTATATATGATCAGTTTCTGATAAAAATGTATGTTGATAGATTGTGATGGAGTATTGTGGTGGCGGAAGTGTTGCTGACTTGATGAATGTCACTGAAGAGGCTCTGGAGGAGTACCAAATTGCATATATTTGTAGGGAAGCTTTAAAGGTATCAATGTATCATGCTATCTTCTACTCTATTCAGTCTGAAGCATCATTCACCATTCTATCAGAAAAAATAAATCATGGAAAATCAATAAGGCATAAAAACATAAATATGGACAACACAGTTTAGTTCCTTTCATAATCATAATGCTTTGTACTATGTTGATATACATAGGAAATATATTTACTGAGCAATATAGATTGCCTTATTGTCATTCTTTCTCCATTTTTGTAATTTTGTACTCAAAAGTAAAATTAGAGTCCTATCCACTAAAAAAACAATTGTGACATGGTTAATAATGATAGATATAAGGAATACCATTGAACTATTGATGTTCAATAGTTCAATGGAAAAGATTGATGCTTCTACTTTATTCATCGTTTTGAATTTTCTGTACTCTGCAGCAAGTTCAAAATTTGATGATTGGATTATGATATTACTGGACCCTTCTGATTGTGATCTTTTCATTTGTTTTCCTCTCCGTCTATTAGCAGCTTTGTTCAACCTGTCATCACACTCTGTTTAAGTCACTACATTTTTTAGGTCGTTTCCTGCACCAGTGGTTCTGACATGCTTTTGTGTATGTTGGATGTAGGGTCTATCTTATTTGCACTCTATATTCAAGGTTCATAGGGACATTAAGGGTGGAAATATTTTGCTTACTGAACAAGGAGAGGTAAAATTGGGTGAGTAACTTTACTTGGGAACATTGCTTAAACATTTGACATGGAGAAAATGTTGTTCTCATCTCATTTAAAAGGGTAGTTAATGCTTCACATGGAGACATTATCTTGTTCTTACGTCCAATGGATGATGAAATGACTTGGTTGTATGTTCTTGCTGTGATGGTGATTTGAACAGGTGATTTTGGTGTAGCTGCTCAACTTACCAGGACCATGTCAAAACGCAATACGGTATCATTCTTTTGCAACTAATGCAATATAATATCACCTGGCATCAATGTATTTTCCCAGAGAAGTTATGAACATCTATGTAGTAATTATCTGCTTGCCAAATTTTTTATAGCATTGCAGAACATTTCACCAAAATCCCTCAGTCAATTGATGTCTAACCATAAATATGTCATGCTTTATTTTTTTGGAAAACTTTGTTATTATGCTTCATTTTTGCATAATCGAATAGGAATATTTGTGTTTTTTCTTCTCATTTAATATTCTTTCTACTATATCTTCAATATATCTTATCTTACCTACTGTAGTGGGCAGTTTCTGTTCTGATCGGGTCTGTTGGTCTAACATGTAAAATGGTCTCATGAACACCAAAGCATACCCTTTTTTATTTGGAGGATCCATGTAAAGTATTGAATTCATTTGCATTACTATCTTATACAACTTGCTCAAACTAAAATGTGTGCAAGTTTACAATTTGAATTTGTAATTGTCTTTTTGATATCTGCATGTGATGTTACTGTTATATCAGGAATGATTAGATAAACATGTTGCAGTGTATTCTATTCATGTTCATAGCAGTTTCCTTTTTTTTTTATTGAAGTCATATCCATGTTTTTCCAATTCCTTGATATTCCTGATGTCCAAGTCATATCTAGGCATCATAGGTGTATACCATGGAATTGGGTGGTTCAGGATGCTAATGAGGTCACTCAGAATTTTCATTCTTTTGTATCATGATCAACAGGAAATATTTTCTTTCTGCAGTTTATTGGTACTCCACATTGGATGGCTCCAGAAGTTATTCAGGAAAGCCGCTATGATGGAAAGGTAATGTGTGACTGTTTTAACCAATGCCCGAAATCAAACCCTTTGAGACTGAGCCTGCATAACTTCTGACATACATTCTTGTCCACCAACCATGCTAATGGGCAAGGTGTAAGCACCACACATGAACAGAATAAGGGAGAATTTTTTGTGATTTTTGGAAAACGAGGGAGAAAGCTTAGACAGAGGGGCAATTTGGAAAAAAAATGTTATTTCTGTTTTAAAACCTGATCCCCATTCCACAATCATATTTCTTTTGAAGTCCTGGAATAGTATCATGGATTATTTTTCAGTTCATTAGTTGGTTTATAACTGTATCCGTTGAGTCAACATTTTGTTGTAACTGGCCAGCTCCAACCAATAAGAGAAGCCTCTCTTAATTATGATAGTTTTTCTATGGTTTGACTACCCCCATATGCCTTTCTTCCCGTGAATTAATTTCATTGCGCCCTTTGCAGGTAGATGTGTGGGCTCTTGGTGTGTCCGCAATTGAAATGGCAGAGGTAACCTAATCTGGATTTTTTCCCCTGCTTCCTTCTTGTTTTTACTATTTCCCATTATTTTCCGTGTAAGTCATACACAATTATTCCAAATTCTTAATACTCAAACTTCCTGTTCGGTTTATTTTGATCTTCAGGGACTTCCACCAAGATCCACTGTGCATCCGATGAGGGTTAGTACATGTTATGTTTATTCAGTTTTTACCACAGATTCTTTAGCTGCAGGATATTGGAAACTTGAGATGGTTGCTTCATCCCAATCTTGCACCTGTGCCTGTACAACATTTATTGTTTTTGTAAAATCAAGTTTGCATAGGTTGTCGACAGGAGGATACTTTATATTGATTAATCCATTTAACTTGGTTTATATTCCTACAAGTCATCCCATGTATATAATTGATAACTAAATTTCACAAACAGATTTATCATGTGTATTCTTATGTATATGTAAATTCTTTTCTTATAGGTACTGTTTATGATATCTATTGAACCGGCCCCGATGCTTGAAGATAAGGAAAAGTGGTTGGTATTTCTTCATGATTGTAATGCCTTCCATCAACATTCTCTGTTGCTTAAGTTGTCGGTTGTCCTTAACTTCATCCTTGATTATGTGGTGAAGTTGCTTGAGCCCTGACCAACTCAATCATTTCTACCATTGATCCTAAGATTTTTCCCAGTTTAATCATCTGCTTGATTCCAAAGCATGGTAGGGATGTCACTACCATTCTGATTAGTTCTGTGCACTGCTTCACTTGTTTTGTATCAGATTTATTAAGGTTTTAATTGTATGATCATTCATTGTTACCTTAAAGTGCTTTTGCCATGCAAATGGTGGAAATATGTATTAGGATGTAGTTTTTTCCCCAGTTTCCTCTGCATCACAATTGTGTTTTGCTTTTGCTATACTATGTTATGTGCAACAGATATTTTACTTTATTTATTGGGTTAAAAACTTTGGTGCAGGTCCTTAGTGTTTCATGATTTTGTGGCAAAATGCCTTACGAAAGAGCCACGCTTACGTCCTAATGCACCCGAATTGTTGAAGGTATGCATCATGTGCAAGGCAGTTCTATTCTCTTCTCTACTAAATAATTACCTATTAATTTCTTGTCAGTGAAAAGTAGACTTGTAGAAGACCTCCTTCTACTAGAATGTACAATCTATGATTTTAATTGGACAATTACTTAATATACCATAGGATATACCTATGCAACGGAGGATGAATCAAAGTATTGTCAATAGACACTACACGCCTCCATTTATGATATGGAAATGGATACTGATTCATGTTGCACCGGTATGACTTGCATTGCTTAAGTACAGAACAATCAGAGGTAGTTGTATCTTTGCAATGTATGATGACTCTTTGCAGTGTATAGTGACATACGTGGGAAAACTAGTAACTGAAGCAGTGGGTAAAATATATAGACATTTTTACTGACATGTACTGGTTATAGTTCTTCAGTTTTGAACTACCATTGTTTATTTAGTTTTTATGGAACAGAAGGAAACCTATTATAGTAGTCAGGGACACATTTATTCGAGCTATGCTGGTGCCATATGCTGTCTTGTGTTCTACGTTCAAAATTGACACATTGGGCATGGATCAATGTTCGAATATGAGAGCATCATGATTATATAATGAGCTGAAGAATTACTCTAGATCCCTTGAGAAAGAGAGACATCTAATCGCCCACATAGAAGTTAGCTCTTGTTCCTGTCTACTAAACAAGTGCTTTCATGCTCTTAATTACTATATCAATTTGTCATCCAGTGACTCTAATAGGATAAGTTTTGACTTCCAAAATAACCTGCACGAATATTCTCATTGGATTTACAACTGAATTGTGGCATCTTTCCTCCAATATTCTTTTCGTAATTAAATCTCTCTATTTTGCTCAATTGTCTAGTGAATTTATCGGTGTAGTGGATCTGAATTACAGCATAGATTCATTGAGAAATGCAATTATGGAGCTTCTGCCATGCTGCCAAAGATTGAGAAGGCAAGGCAGATTAGAGCTAAAATGGCTGTCCAAACCCATGATCATATACCACAAATCAGAGGCAATGTATGACTCCAAATTTTTGTATTTTATCCTTGAAATAAACACCCAAATCTTTTGTTTATTTCCTTAAAATATTTCCCTTTTTTGTCTTTTATTTTGTTGAAAAGATACCAGAAGAAGAGAGTGTGGATGTGAATGAAAACCAAAGAGATACGGGTCTGTCAAAGCCTCAGAATTTTTTATTTCAAGAATCTAAGAATGATGGTCTTGAAAGTAGCACGAGAAAGGCTGATGAAATCAAGATTCCTGGGGAAGGTTTGTATGCATGTATTGCATCTTTCAATCCACTCATACAGCTGCACATATAAACTCATAGAAATTGTGCTTGAATATCGATTGGGCAAGATCACGACTCCAAGATGTATGAAAGCCTTGACATCGTTTTTCTGTTTACACTGAAAATTCATACATTGACATGAACACATGCAATGACATGAATGCATGTATCAGTTTTTGACAGACTTGGACACAGAGCGATGGACACAGACCTAAAGTTGCAGCCAACAGTTCCAACTCCAAACCATACAACATTTACCTGTACTTTTGCAGGACTCTGATAAAAAGAACACAATAGTGAATCTTTGTTATCACTGTAATGCTATCTTTTATGGGACACTAAAGCTTTTGTTATATAGGTGACTTTGGTACTGTTATCATTCACTCGGAAGGTGAGGGAGATGATGAAGACACTGAAGCTCCTGTTTCTGATGCAAAAGATTACTCAGCAGCCCACATCAATTACAACAGTTCGTTCCCCTCTGATTTGGGAGGCAAGGCAGTTGAATTACGGTATGCTGATCCCTCCACTTGGTAATACTTCCATTTTTTTTTCAAATTCAAATTCCGAGATTGGATGCACCTTATTCCACCACCACACTGCAGATACTGCTGCAGTGGCAACAAAGTAAACTTTTTTACGTCATCATTCACCATTTACTTCTAGACAAGGCTTTTGAGCTGTTTTTCTATTTTCATCTCAAGACTTTCACCCCCGACTACCTCCTCTTCACCATATGGTCTCCAATTTCTTCTTTGATATATCCTAAATTTTATAATCCTTAATATTTTTTTTAACATCCATCTCAAATTTTGCGTTGCACTTAAAATCCAATGTATGTAAGTGTTACTTTATTCCTTGCAAATTTTATTCCTGGTGCACCTCAGCTTTATTTGAGCATCTTAACCTCATACAAAATGTCAATTTATCTCGTGAATTCTCTGAATTAGGATCAAACTGGATTTGCAAAATAAATGAAAATCACATTGTGAATTTGTGATTGGCTTCATCCCTGGCTATATTGCTTTTACAAAAGTTACCCTTCTTCACTTCCTATTGACTTCCATTATGAACAGTCTACCAACTGTTGCATAGGGCTTACGAATTAAACAAGGACTATGACAATAATTAATAAAAAGTGTTTCTTAAACGTTAACCTTTTTTTTTCTTCCGCGGTTCAACTGATTCATCATGATATCCTGTCAGGGCGGAGAACACAGCCCTTGTCAACCTCCCAGATATGGAATTGAATCGTGATGCTGTCCTCCAAACTATGCAGGAATCATCATCTTCTGCACTTGAATCTTCTAAGCAGAAGCTTAAGATGGATAACATTTCTCAGTCACCCAATCAGAGCATCAGCTCTAAAGTTGCAGATGGTGATGGCATGGGCAGCATATTAAAAGGGACAACCGGTGCTCGAAAGGCCTTTTCAGTTCAAGATAAGGTAATTTGCATTATAGTTTAAATCATCCAGCTATAGGCATATATTGTTATCAGCTCTCCAACAGAACTTCATATCATAAGCTTATTGTTTCTGCAATTTCTGTAGCTCTGGTCGATCTATGCTGCGGGTAATACAATACCCATACCATTCTTAAAGGCAACCGACATATCTCCTCTAGCTTTGGTGTCAGACAATGTGCTTGGAGGGCCTGAAAGAAGTGGTGGCAATGCCTTAGAAGCAGTTCAGGAGCTTTTTAATGGCGATGGACAAGCCAAAAAAGGCCGGAGGGGACAAAATGAGGTTCCAATGCCCAGCATAATCTTTTACATATTTGTAAGCCTAATATATGCAAGCACATATTTCATGGGTTCTGTTTGATGTGCCACAGACACCACTTCCCCCAAGCGTGTATCAAAGACTGACTACAAGTTCAACCCTTCTCAACCTGGCTCAGGCTTTAGTTCATCATAAAACGTAAGTACATGTGTATTTGCTCTTCCCAATACAATGAATGGGGAAAAAAAAAATTAAGGGCGTAGATACACTACATTCCTGCAAACATCAGGCCACCTAACGCCGTAAATGAATAATAGATTATATACTATACTATCATAGTATTAATTTATTGCGAAAAACGTAGAAATGTATGCATTCAATTCGTTTGAGTTGTACATCACTTTATGTGAAAGTATGTGCTTAGGTAAGTATATACTTCAAAGTCATGACTGTAGGAATGACTAACTATAACATTTTTCAAAAACATAAAACTGATCATGTCATGAACATATGTTGCAGGTGCTACGAGGAAATGCCACTCCAAGAGCTGCAAGCAGCCCAGGAGCAGCAGACTATACAGAACCTCTGTGATACATTAAGAACCATCTTACGTTTATAGAAACACTACAACAACCATTCGTGCTGTCGGTAGGTGATGCGAATTGTTTGTTTCTTCGGTTTATGACTGACTAGAAGAATATATGATGTCAGGTGCTTTATATGGAGATTCATATGCCCTGCAATGAAAATGAGCGTCAAGAGTCATCTTGTGATACTACCAGCAGATGATCATGGTGCGAGCCATGTTTGCTTGTTCACGGCGAGAATTCGTTTTCTTTTGTATTGTTGAAAGTAATTGTTAGTCTCACTCATTCTTGGTCCATTTTGTGAATGTTAATGCTTTGAATATATTGAAAATTTTGTTTTTATGTTTCCTTTATATATGATTGTTGAACTAAAAAAATCACATGGCATCTGAAATTGATCACTGAATATTGGATGGAGCCAATTCAAAGAGTACCCTCTTAAATCCATCGAATACTGGTACCAGTATTTGAATATGGATTTTGACTTTTTTTTTCCGGATAACTGATGACTATATATGACACTGTTTTTTCAGTCCCGACTTACATACATTGACATTGACAAGGCTTTACATGCCTAATATAAGGCTCATGCCTATAATATACGGAAAATGATATACTCAATCACATTTATCAATCAAAATTTAAACTTCTGTTTTTATTCTTTTTAAAATAGTAAACATTATCTAATGAAATATATGTTTTGATAAAAAATGCATATCGCTCAATTTTAAATTAAATGAATCTATTTTAGCAAGTGTAAGAAAAAATTCAATGAGATATATGCTTAATTAAATCTGTAACGAGGTATATAGGGTCTGTGTTTTGAACTGAGAATAAAACTGAGTGTAACAGCACTCATAATATACTTATGGGTCAAGCCCACAGCAAGGATTTTTTCTCCTCGGCATCACCAAGGATTGAACCATGGTCAGCCCCTCGAAAGGGCGTGTCCCCACCCTGCCAAAACCATTGGGCATGACTATATATGATAGTTGATATACTAAGGATCAGATGTGATGAAAAAAAAAAAAATAAGGATGAAAATCAAAACTTCATCTTTTCTTATAATTATCATTAATCATACAAGATATTGACTTGAACGTTACATAATATAAGCATGCATGATTTTATAAGATAAGATAATTTTTTAACATGCATCGGATTTAGTTTTATTAAATAAGTATCTACTTTAAGATCATTCAGATAATTTTTTTTAATTCAGAGGTGATTGGTTTCACGCAATCCATTTTGTAGTATGTTTTACAACCTCATACGCTATGATAACATAATATACAATGCACTATCATAGTATATGAAATTCATTATAATAGATGACTCGAATTTTTTTTTAATTTTTCACCATGAAAAAAAATACATTAATACATTTAAATATTTACTTCATTTCATATAACAACACGCACTTCAAATGGTGAGTATAATTGAAAAAAACACCAAAATAGACTATAATTGAGGCTACAATGAAGGTTGCGTGTATCTTTTTCCTTAAAAATAATATAACTGAGGGCTAAAGCACAAAAGTTTCAAGATTCTTGAATTTGTGGACCATCTCACATTAAGATGCACCAATAAATAGGGATTTATATCCTCATTGTACACAACTGATCAAAAGAAAATAATTTTAACAGAGGTAAAAATGATGATAAATTAATTAAACACCTGTTAAAGTCACCAAAAACTTCCAACATTAAACAAAAGAAAGACGAGGTTCAACCATGAACAATAAGAAATGCAAAACTACAGTTTAACATGCCTGTCCAAATCATCTTAAATGACCTTAAGAGAAAACAGAGTATAACAGGCCAATAGTTCACTCAAAAAAACCTAAACAGAGATTTTGATAAGCTGACACACAAAACTAGAAGAGTGATGTCCCCTTGCCCTTCTTGTCTCCTCCAATCTCGAAATGCTTGCACCTCTGCAAAAACAGAATAATTTCAAGATAAACCAAAGAACATATACAAATCAAACCTTGACAAACAGCAAACACAGACAAAAAGATATGAACTAACCTTGATGGGGTGCTGAGACACATGTTTGCAGCTCTGGCACTGAAGCCTCAGAACAATTTTCTTTGTGGTCTTCGCCTGTTCATCGATAATACATGGATATGTTTAAGACAATATTTTAAATCCTATTCACGTATCAGGAATGACCACTCATATGGTTAAACCTTGGGATTAATTGGTATAAATTTCATGATTGATGCAAAAAAATCCAATGGTAGGAGAAAATCAGCACATTCATGCAAGGTGAAGGGTACATGATAATTTAATATACCAACTCCTTTTGGGGGATAATGAAAAATTTTGTATTGAAGATAAAACTTGCCTTCTTATGGAAAACAGGCTTGGTCTGACCTCCATAACCTGATTGCTTCCGGTCATAACGGCGCTTTCCTTGAGCAGCAAGGCTATCCTTCCCTTTCTTGTACTGAGTGACCTTGTGCAAGGTGTGCTTCTTGCATTCCTTGCTCTTGCAGTAAGTCTTCTTTGTTTTCGGAACGTTCACCTATCATACATGGCATGTAAATTTAAAATAGAATCTAAAATATCATTCAAAAGATTATAGATGTTCTTATTTGCATGTATAAATTAATAATCATATGGTCTGGCACAGACTGCAAAGATATTGCTAATTATATGTTTTTGCTCACATAATGTTCAGGATAGCATATCAAGGAACAGACATGCTATGTTCATTATCCTTTCATGTATATATATAAAATTGAACCATATTCTTATTCATAGAATAATAATATCCTTATAATTGTAGCAATTTGTTCGAGACCTTCATCAAAAGTGAGTTTTGGGAGGCACGGAGAATTGCTATTTATAAAATCATTGTCGCCAACCTTCAATGCAACATGCACCATTTACAATGATGTATTTGCTCTGCTAATTGGCTTGCCCCAGATGTAGTGCATAATAATCAAATGGTGTCTCAAGAGAAACACATGCTATGTTTTTTTTATCCTTTTATGTACAAGAACAAGTGAACCATATTCTATATCATTATTTACAAATAATATTACATGGAAAATTTGCTTGAGAAAGTGAGATTTTTAAAAGCACAAGGAACTGCTTTCTTGAGAAAAAAAAATCAGTGTGGCCAGCAAGGCACATATAATACTGGATGTGCTTGCTCTGCTCAATGGCTTCCCCAAGCCTACCACATAATGGGAAGAATATCTTAAGAAAACTGCATATGATGCTAATTTTCATTTCACACACATGAACAATGACAACAAAATTCTTCCCCATTGTTAATATAATGATGTTACAAGTGTAGCAATTTGTTCGAGACCTTCACCAAAAGTGAGAATTTGGGAGGCACGGAGAATTGCCAATTTTTAGAATCAGTATCGCCAACCTTCAATGCAACTCACACCATTTACACTAATGTGTTTGCTCTGCTAATTGGCTTTTCTCCAAATCTAGCAAACGATGTTCAAAATAGCTTCTTAACAAACTACGCATTACGGTCATTGTTTCACGCACAAATGACACTATCTATTAGCAATTTTTAGACATCAAACCAAATAATCATCACTGAAGATAATATAGAAAGATGCAATAATATGAAGTATCACCACAGGAATCATGTCTCACTCACTCAAAATTTCATCATGATACATGTCAGATCCCCAAATATTTTTCAAGTGACCCTCTATATGAAGTTTAACAAATCTCCCAAGCAACCATCATTAAAGAAAAACACACATTATCAATGGCTTTTTTTACTGAATAACAATCACGACATATGCTAAAACCCACAATCCCAGTCAAAATCTCCACACCACAAGAAAAAAATGTGAATTTTCTCAAAACCACTCAGTTGAGTCTGCAACTTTTGCAACCATAACTAAAACTAACAAATAAAATACTCCCATTATACATAAATCTAACCCATTCAAACTCATAAACAAAACCTGATCTTGAAAAATGTAACACTAAAGTCGGATTTACTTAACCCATATAGAAATTCCTCCACTACCCATCACAAAAAATCATCTACCGCCGGTCACAAAAAAAAAAAACCAATCACCGTGCCCAAAGATTAGATCTACAGTTACCCAGATGGATTCTAAGAAAAAACCAACAATCAAAATCGCATCTTTCTTTGTGTTTCTTCATCAAATCAAATAAAAAAAATGAAACGTCTCCTCTACATCTGACCATATAACAAAACCAGATATTCAGATCAAGTTAAGAATACAAGATTCAAAGAGAAAATTAAAGGATAAGAGTATCGCTTACCATTGTTGCAGTGGAGAGAGAACGAAAACTAAGTTTTCAACGGAGACTCTCACACAGAATGGTCGAGAAAGAGAGATCTTTTTTAGGGTTTCACGAGTGGTTTGGGTGTCAGTGAATTTCCAATTTAGCCCTCATTTTTTATACCGTATTTACGGTTCACTACCCTTCTTTAATGGGCTGGGCTGGAATGGGAACTTTTGTGTCAACCCGAAGCAAAAACGGACCCAGCCCGGCCCGACTGTAAACCGCTTTGGTCAACGGGTTGACCGACCCGAATAAGGGAAAATTAATTGGAGGTCCCTAGGGACACCTTTGTAATAACAATAGGTTATTTGACTTTTTCTTATTTTCTGTAGGTCCCTAAGTTAGTGGTGATGTTCTATATTCCATTCACTCTAGTTTTTTTTCTCCCTCTTTTATTCTCAAGTGAACGCGTGAGATGGTCGGGAGGCGAGATCGGCATAATGGGGGGCTGGTGGAGGTGGTCTCACAGCCTATTGAGTTGTTTGGGGGAGAAAGAAAGAGGTTGGGGGAGATAGAGAGATAAATCATGTTCACTTGAGGATAAAAGAGGGAGAAAAAAACTAAAGCGGATAGAAATTAGATGTAAGGACCTAAACAAAATATCATCACTAACTTAGGGACCTAAAGAAAATAAGAAAAAGTCAAAAGATATATTGTTATTATAGAGGTGTCCCTAGGGACCTCTAATTAATTTTTCCTTTTAATAATGAAATGAAATTTATTTTATTTTTTCAAAAAGAAAAAACAATAGTATATCAGTGTATACTTTATTTTTAGGGAAATTAATTAGGGGTTCTTATTGTCATCTATCTATTATTTTTAGATCCCTGACATTTTATAAAAAAATTAGGTCCCTAAAGCGGTGAAAAATTATCTTTAGGTCCCTCTAACCAGATGCTTTTCAAAAATATCAAAAATGCCCCCCGTTTAATTATTTTAGCACACTGTTAACACTCTTCAGTACATTGTTAAGTATCTTCAGTTTACTGTTAACACTCCCTAGCCCAATTATTTCAATACATTGTAAACACTTCCCAATACATTCTTAAATATCTGCATTACACTGTTAACACTCCTAGTATATTGTTAACCTTTGCATAATTGGGGATGACATTTTCGGTATTTTTGAACAACATATGATTGGAGGAACCTAAAGATAATATTTCAATGCCTTGGGAACCTAAAACAATTTAAAAACTTTCAAAGACCTAAAAAATAATAGATGGCCGATCACATAATCCCTAATTTAAAAACAAAAGTAAATAGAATTTGTAAAGAAAAAAAATCTAATGAGACGTACATCTTGTTACATACGGGTTGAGTTTGGATTTTGTTTAACCCGACTCTAACCCGACCTATTGCCAATTTGCCATCCCTATCCATTTGAAAATTGTCTCTGGTAATCATTCTTTAAGACCATTTTTTAATTGACGAGTTGTAACGTGATTATTGAAAATCATCTGATTATATTTGGATCATCTGATTATTGAAAATCTTCCGATAATGAGAAATTGATGAGTCGTAGCATTTATAAGAGGCCAATTTTTAAATGCCTAAATCTAATACTGTAATGATGTGATATATGGTTTAAACCGATCCAATGATGCAATTAATTTCTATGCTTATATATGGTTATAAAGTGACCTACATAAATAGCATGAGTAATATTTTAAATTTTAAACGTTGAATTTATCACTTACAAGATATACGAGACAGGCAATGTCTATGCGATATATGCAAAGACCGGATCAAATGGAAGGGCCATTTTTTATTTTTCAAAACACATCCACATAATTTTTTTTTTTGATCTTTTGAAGCAGACCCACATTCAAAAAAAAGGTTTTTTTTATTATTTTTAAGTCCTCACAAACCATCATATTTAGTGATCAATCCCTTACTTCTTCGTATTTGGGTTTTGGTCCCCAGATTTAAAGGATAATTTCTTTTTAGTCCCTGATAGGGACATATCAGTAAATTATTTAGTTTTATTTTTAGTCCCTGATATGGACTAAAAAGGAATTATCCTTTAAATCTGGGGACTAAAACCCAAATACGAATAAATGAGGGATCGATCACTAAATATGATGGTTTGTGGGGACTTAAAAATAAAAAAACCCTTAAAAATTTCGTTTTTGATCCTGATTTGAATGTTTCTAAATTGAGTTTTAAAATAAAAATGAACGAGTTTTTTTTTTTAAGATACATACACGCTACTAATCACTTTCATTAAAGAAAAGATTAATACAAGTCTGAATGAGGGATGTGAGGAATAGAGATACATAATGAAATTGAAAGTAAATAACAATAAGGAACCACCCTCATATCGAGCGTCGGGTAGACAGTGTATCTACCCACTACCCGCTCGTCATGAAATAAAAAAATGAATGAGTTGATCCTGTGAACTGCGTATATACATTTCTTATCGAGACATTAGTGTGGTAAAGGAAGCATATCGGCTCATTGAAACATATATCTCACTAGACTATATGCTTTCTTTATTAACGCATATACCTTTTAAAAGATGTATATACCGGGTGTGCATTTTTATATCATTTTGAAGTTCAATAGAGTTCCCATTATTAGAACTGGCCGGTTAGAGAACACCATACATTCTATATAATAATCTTTAGCTAAAAAATTTAGATAATCCAGTGTAATTGTCACTACAAATATAAAATCATATGATAAAGAGGAACTGGTGGCTAACTTAAAATAGCATACATTGTGATTTATCAATGTTTTGGCAGTGGTACAAACAACAACAAACAAGGTAGATCATTGGTTCGTACTCCACAGTTAAACAAAAAAATAATTGTGGTGGCCGTGGTGGTGGTGATGGTGGTGGTGGTGCACTAGTTTTAGCTAATTATTAAAACATATTCATTCATATAATCTTGCACTATATAACAATGGTGTTACATGTGACATAGAGAGAGTGAGAGATAGCTAGATCAAATTCAGTGCTGGTGGTGCTGGTGCTTCTGATGGTGGCGACGACGTCGGAGACAACGATCGTCGTCGTACCATGGGCTCTTCTCAATGGCACGAGTTGCAACGGTTCCATCGCAGAGTTTTACGGAGAGGAGGAACGACTTTTGATCATAGGAGAGTCGTCGGAGAATGGCCTCCAGAGGCACCTCCTAGCCCACATAAGTGAGGATGCCTTGAAGAAAGACAGACCTGTTTATAGTGTACCCCGGGGACAATCGTATACGAGGCCATGCGAAGCATATTATCAATGTCGAAAATGAAGAAGATTGTAAGCCAATATGGCAGGCTATGATCCTAGACATAATAGACTGTCTAAATTCAAAAAATAAAAAGAGAGTACTTTTGTTTTATAATTGATAATTGTGATTTTTTTGGGTGAATCGGTCAAATGCTCCTGGACTTTTTTTTTCTCCTACCCCTGGACTTTTTTATTATTTTTTATGCACATATCTTTTCATAATACTTGAAATACCCTTTATAAATATAGTTAAAGAAATATGGAAATATAATGTGATTCATACAGAAATTATACACATACTTATAAATTATTTAATAATTATCTACAGAGAGCATTCAAAGTATATAAAACTTATTGAACACAAAATGTATAGCTATAATTAAGTATATTCTCAATGTGTTATTAATTACAATAGACCTATGAACTATAAGTCATGTCATTATCATTTGTAAGTACATTCAACGCACACGAAATGCTTATTGAGAACAATCAAAAGTCCTATCGTAGGAGGAAGCTGAGATTCATTAATGTTTGGCATACACAATAAATAATTTAGGTAGATTGTGGATGCGGGATTTCAATCATGGCCTTGGGCCATCCCGCTTCGGATGGAAGCAAAGGCTATTAGAATGGGCATTCATAGTGCAATTTCGATAGGTTGCCAAGATGTCGTCATTTGCACCGATTCCCAGGGTCCACCACATATCTATCATATAGTTTGACATATTCGATAATTGGCTTCCTCTCTCCATTACATAAAATATGTTTAGGTTGATCGCCATTTTGATTTTTGTTTTTTTATTTAATTTTTTATGATAAGGTAGGCTAGAGCCTTTTCAATAAAAACAAAAGCCCAATATAAAGATAAGAACAGATTGCCATTTTGTTGGCGGCCGGAGAAGCTAGCTCGGTTTGCTTGGAGTCATCAAATTTCATCACCAAACAATGCTCTTCAGTCCTCGGAGGTATGTGATCTATTAGGTCCTCTTTTGATATATGTATACAATCGTTGCATGCTGATGTTTTTGGGCTGCTGCAATGTCATGTATAAGGGGATGATATAATCTATGAAATGTATCCTGTCTCTGTGGCCTTTCCACCAAAACATAAATAAATAAATAAAACTTAGGTAGATTGGAAGTCCACATCAACAAGGACACATTTTAGCTTCATCTGTCACACGTTCACATGCAACCAAGTTTTGTAAAATGTGTAGGTAATTGTACAGTCTTTTGAGTCTATTTTACAGTATTTCATAATGCATGGTTTGTCACTGACACAGTGTCTATTATATTACAAAAAAAAATTTCAATTAATATGATTATATATATATTTTGTTAATCAAATATGTATTAAAAAAATGGGATTTTTAGTTTTAAGTCTTCATAAACTATAGGATTTAGTAATCGATCCCTCACTTCTTTATATTTAGGTTTTAGTCTCTACATTTAAAACGGGATGAGGTGCAACGGATCCATCACGGAGTGCCACGGAGAGGAGGAGGAACTTCTGATGGTCGTCGGCGAGTCGGAGAACGACTTCAAGAGGCACCTCCTAGCTTACTTAAGTAATGATGCCTTAAAGCCAGACAAACCTGTTCCCAGTGTACCCCGGGGACAACCGTATACGAGGGCATATGTACGAAGCATATTATCAATGTTGACAGCCTAGAAAAAGATTGTAAGCCAATATGCCAGGCTAGGATCCTAGACATTCTAGCTATACTGTCTGAATCCAAAAAAAAAAAAAGAGATTTTGTTTTATAATTGATAATTATGATTTTTTGCTTTGGCATTTGAGTGTATATTTACTGCATATTGTACATGTTTGTTAAAACTTATAAACTGTAAATTATAACTTTTAATTTAAAATAAAAATTTTGCATATTTGTTTAAACTTATTAAAATTTATTTAATCTAAAAAATAGCTTTAAAAAGTTTTTTATAACTCATGGATTAATTTAAAAAATAAATATATGGAATATTACTACTCTTCATTTTATTTAATAAGCTGAATTTTTTTTTATTTTCTTTAAATATTCTTTTCATTTTTTAACTTATGTAAGATTAAAATTTTAGATTGTAATTTTTTTTTGGATAATTTTTTTTTTATAGCTAGAGAGAGAGATAGAGAGAGTTTTAATACCATATGACTTTACGAGGAATATGAGATTCATTAATGTTTGGTATATTCAACAGCTATAATTAGGTAGATTGGCAATCCACATCAACAAGGACACACATTAGCTGTTGGGAAAGTGATTCGCGGAAGCCAACAATAAACCCGAGATGAAACATAAGAATTAAACATTACATCATACGAAGAACACAAGATATATGTCGTTCGGTCGAGGCTTACATTCACGGGCAAAAACAGAAAATCTATTTTGGTAGTTGAGATACATTAAGAGACTCACAAACTCTCTCATAAAGTTACTATCTTAGAACCTCTCAACCTTCCCTTAGGATCTCTACATTGTATACCTTGCCTAATCTTGCCATGAAATCCTATAAGATATTTATAGAGATAAATAACTTCCTCCCCAAGTAATCTCTCAATTAACAAACAAATATTGTTTCCGTTAATTAGGAGATATTCTCTCCTAATTAACAAATTAACAAATATTGTTTTCTATTTTAGGAGATTTACTTTAAATATTAATTAAGATTAAATCTTAAATAATATTTTACTTATTAGGTGTCCAACCTAATATGGTTTCATCATGGCCATCCAATGTGATACACCGGATCGAGACATAATCCCAACAACCTCCACCTTGGCTCGTATCCAGTACGCTCGGACTTACTCGAACCCCTTAGAAGATTTCCGTTGATGTCTCCACCTTGCTCTATGTCGTTCTTGAAGCACGACCGTGCGAGCAACTGTGCACCTCCACTTGCAATCAAGAGGTATTTGACTTTCTTGAGCTTCACCAACCTTCAAGTCGCTATCACAAGTCTCCTTGTGCACTAGACCCGCTCCGAATAACTCCACCTTGAATGGATTTTAGAAACTTCTTCCTCCGGACATTTGCAACGCCCAATTTTGTTGGATCCATAAGCCTGCGCTCGCCTTATCATGGATCAACCCTTGAGTCGAACTCAATAATTGCGCATCCCCAAGTCAATGCCGTGACTTGATTTCACGTGCATCTATTCCACGCTCCTCATAGATCTCCAAAGAAGATATGAATCTTACCTCCACCTTGAACATGCCACACATGCGCTCGCGAGATGGTTAGACTCTCTCTTTTAACTGAATCACATGGGCATGCTCCTCCCACACCCGGTTCAAAACGCATTAGATCGTGTTGCACTGTTCCATCTTTTGTACGAACTTCACACCCAAGATACTTCACGTGATTCGTCCACGTGCCTCCGCGTGTCACAGCGAACTTTGCACCCTGACCGTCTCTGCACGTTCGTGTCTTGCATCTGCTTCTCGGTGGATCTTGGACCCGCAACAAATTGGTATCATCATTGCACACCTGAATAGATGTGCCGCTTCCACCACCGAGAGCTCCTTGCAACGTTGCATGTTTTTTTTCTTCTTCTCCTTCGCGTGAAACCTTGTACGACACACCGTTGTTGAAATTTCCAACAGTACGTCCGTCGATGGTATGAATTCATCGACCCGTGTTGCTATTGATCCTCGTTCTTTATATCTCATCCTCCTAGGTTGGAACCTAGAGCTCTGATACCATTGTTGGGAAGTTGATTCGCGGAAGCCAACAATAAACCCGAGATGGAACACAAGAACGAAACATCACATCACATCACACAAAGAACACAAGATATACATGGTTCGGCCTATGCCTACATCCACGGGATAAAAACAGAGAATCCACTTTGATAGTTGAGATACATTAAGAGACTCACAAACTCTCTCATAAAGTTACTATCTCTTAGAACCTCTCAACATTCCCTTATGATCTCTATATTGTATACCTTGCCTAATCTTGCTATGAAACCCTAGAAGATATTTATAGAGATAATTAACTTCCTCCCCAAGTAATATCTCAATTAACAAACAAATATTGTTTTAATTAATTAAGAGACATTCACTCTCCTGATTAACAAATTAACAAATATTATTTCTTATTTTAGGAGATTCACTTTAAATATTAATTAAGATCAAATCTTAAATAATATTTTACTTAATTAGGTGTCTAACCTAATATGGTTTCATCATGGCCATCCAATGTGATATACCAGATCGAGACATAATCCCAACATTAACTTCATCTTGCTCACGTTCACATGCAATAATTGTGTGGATTTGGCACTTTATGCAGCCTGGTGTAAAATATATGTAATTTGGATACCAATATTTCACGGGCACTGATAGTGAGTATATTTTACATCTGTGTTCATAGTTTACTCCATCCAAAATTGAAGTCGATGCAGACTTTCCATTTGTGAGATAATAGGCTCTCGAGCCATCACAACTGTTGGGGAATATAGGCCTGAATATAAACTTTCCCACAAGTGTAAACCAAGGAATAACTAATATTTGTCAACTAAACACAGAGTTAATATTGTAAACAGATGGCACAGAAAGCACACATGAAATTTTACGTGGTTCCCTCAAACTAGAGGTACGTCCATGGGACCTAAGTCCAATTCCACTATCACCAAATTATTTTATAGATGGGTTACAAGAGACAAATGTCTCACAAACACCAATAGGTGTAGTCCAACAAAAACCCCAAATAACAAGTAGAAAGACTTCACAAAACAGATGAACCAAACCTCAAAAAGGCTAACCAGAGTGTACTGAACGCAGCCCAAAATGAAGGACGAATGGCTGTGTGAAGGAAGAACAGAGAGCTGTAGAAACTTCACCAATACAAGTTGTTGCCACCAGGTCTCACGAAAAGCAAAAAAAAGAGAGAGAGAGCATTCCAGCTATTAATGACTCATATTTTATTTTTCCCCAAAAGCTCTGTATGCATGTGTCTAGAAGAAGCCAAAACAAAATTAAATGCATTTCTCCACTTCACAAGAAAGCCAAGAGTCAACAACAACATTTAATATTGGGTCCCACAAACCACATGGGAAGGACACCCACCAACAACAACACCTACTTCGAACTGTTCTTCGTCGCGCTCTTCAATTGTGATAATTTATCATTGAAATCTTATCCATTTTGACCCAATACTCCAGCCACGCAAATCATCACATCACATATCTGGGACTAGAAAGGGTTAACTAGAAGTTCTCATAGATCAACGAAAATAAAAACAATCAACATCATTGGTCAACCAAAAATAAAGACAATTTATATCATCCGAATAAGAATATTGTTTTTTTTTGTGATTTTCCATTCTTTTGGGTTATATTATTTAATTTATTTTTTTCTTAATGGGACATGAGATATAATATACTGTCGAGGACGGAATGTGGACTACTGGACTAAAAGCTATTTTTTCACAAGTGTGTAGGATGAATGAATCCAAATTAATATATAAACACACATACAGCACAAAAACACACAGCTAGTCTAATTAATTAGGTCTGTTGAGATCATATGTCTTATAAATAGAGCGTGAGAATCCAAGTGTGAGAACTCATTATTAATCACTTATAAACAAGATGACGCTTATCATTTAAGACTGGATTAATGTTAACCAATATTTAGGAAACCCAAAAAAACTAATAATACATGTGAAGGGTAGTTTCTTTATTTTTAAAATAATAAATATCAATCATCAACTTATTCACAACTAATTCTAACATTATTCATCATCCATATAAAAAAAACACTCTATTCTTATGTTTCTTAATAAGAATAACTGAAACATAACCAAACGGAAAAAGCTCTTATATCACTTATGCTGGTATAACAGTTTATCTCATAGTAAGTCTTACTCTCCATCCAAACAATTCTACTGTACAGAGGTAGTTTGCTGCATTCGGGAATCTGAGTTAATTTTTTATATTTTTTCCCATAATCAAAATTCTAATCTAACAATCAAAAGTACCACATCACGTGTTAAACAAGAGAGAGAGAGATTTAAAATACCATAGGACCATAGGATGACTGAGATTCATTCATGTTTGGCATACACAACAAATAATTTAGGTAGATTGGCAGTCCACATCAACAAGGACACATTTTTAACTTCATCTGTCACGTTTACTATTCACATGCAATCAAATAGTGTAAAATGTGTAGGTAATTGTGGGAGACCAATATTTCAAGGCATTGATACACTAAGGTGCTGTTTGGCAGCAGCGAAAAGCGGATTTTAAGTGCTGATTGTTAAGTGCAGAAAGAGGAATGATGATAATCTTTAAGAGTTTAGGGAAAAAAAGCGTTTGGTTCAATGAAAAATATTAAGCAGTATTTTAAATAAGTGTGTTTGGTTAACCAGTTGACTTATGTGATTATTGGAAGGGTATTTTGGTCCATTTTATAAGTGCTAAATATTATTTTGATGTTTGGTTGAAATGAAAAAAACATGTTTTTTTAGAAATATTAAAGATTATTCTTTTTTAACATGTTAAAAATACCAGTCTTTTTACTTTCAGTCCCAAATGGTTGTAACAGAATTCTAAAACTGGAATAAATTTAACCAACTGAAGAATCACAACAGTAAATAATACTTTCATGATACTGCATACATTGAGGATCCATTGTTTTGTGGAATACAAATGGATCAAAGACATACTTGCAAGAGAGAATAAAAGGTCTGAAATCAACTCAGACAAATGTTTTAAGTGCAACATATTGTTGTCTGTTTGTATGCCACAAAATTGAGTACAAGGCCCAGTAGATACAATGTTGTTACAAAGAGCTTTTCACTCAAAACTCCAGTATTTCATAAGCTCAGGGGACTGAAAAAAGAAAAAACTGTAAACCGATTAAATATGACTGAAACATTACAAAAACGAGCAGGCTCGACATGTACAGAACTCTCCAAGAATTCACAGTCGTCACTTCATTCTGGTATAGTTCACTTCAAGTTTCTCCTCTGAGGATCACCATCATATATTCTTGGTTTGGCTGGGATTCTGATTCTTCTTGGCAAGGCGAGGCCTCAGCTGTATGAGAGAGGGGAACTACAATGTTTCTGAAAAAGTATATCATGGGCATAGTTATACATGGGTTTGACACTCAACCACATAAATGACTGATATAGAAAACAACTCATGTACCATCACCAATGGCTAACTCATCCCACATAACTAAAGCCAATAAGTCACAACCTTAATAAACATATGAAGGTGATTGATAAACACAGCAAGCATCCTCTGGACCTCATTCAAAGCAAAAATTGGATTTGAATGACTGATGAGAAGATTAAATTCATAGGCCATGTGTGAGGAGTTGTGGGAACTCATCGTCGGAACAATAATTTGATATATTGTGCAATGATAAGTCAGGTATTTATGATTACTTGTAAGAGAACCTAGGTGTTGAACCCAAACCTTTTTAATTTTCAGATTACCAACTACTTTTATATTATAAACCTATATAGATCAATGTCTTAGAGTTCAATTTATCAGATCAAAACAATCCCACTAGCATATGAAGGACCACTTTTGAAGTGTAATTACAGCATGCATGATGTGTATGTATTAGATGAAGGACCACTTTTGAAGGACAATGCATGATGGGTATAACATATGACAATGCAATGTAACATATGACAATGCAAATAATCACCCACTCAAACTGAAACATGTATAAAATCTACAATTAGGAAAGAATCAACGTCCACAGTAACAAAGCATGATGTTATGAGACTGTAGCAGTAAGACCTTGCATTTAACACAGATATTCCAGATTTGACTATATTGCACCTCCAAAACATCCCACTCAACTGCTTTGATCCATACCCAAAATGAACCCCATCAAATCGAAAGAACACAATCAAAATTATAGATAATAAGGAACAGAAAAACTCACTGGGGAGAGGTTTAAGAGGCCTTGAACACGACGAAGGGTGGTGGTGGTGACGGTCGAGCCTGGCTTCAGATCTACCATGATGAGAGGCAAAGAAGGAGTTAGACAAACCCTTTTGACTGCTCAGGTGAAGCCTGTGTGACAAGCACACGTTCAATCGGAGGCAGAATAAGGAAAAAACAGTGCAACACATTCAATCTTACCCGGAGTTGCGAAGATTAGGGGCCGGCGAAGAAGCGAGACAGTGGCGGAGGTCGTTCGGGGCGATTGGCGGAGATCGCTAGGGTTTCACTTGGGTGAAAATGTTTTGATCGAGAGAGAGAGAGAGAGAGAGAGAGAGAGAGAGTTAAAAAATTGTTTATATATGGCTGGTAAATACATCAACTAAATGAGGGCAGTATTGTCATTTGGCGAGGGCAATCTGCGGAAAGAGTAAAAAAAGTGATCTCTCGAGCACTTAAAAAATACGACATTTTTTTGCTTTTGAGGGTTTTTAAGTGCTGAATTTGATAGTCAACCAAACAACAGATTTCAAAAAAATTGTTTATGTTTCCGGAATCAGCCTAATAAGTGTTGAATGTTGTATCAACCAAACACCCCCTAAGTCTATTTTACAATCTTATTCATAATGGCATGTCACTAACACGTCTACTCCGTTATAAAAAAAAAATGAAAATAAAAATATATATTCAATTAATACGATTATATATTTCATTAGTTAAATATGTATTTAAACAAACGCATGTGGCCATAAACAAGGTTGAACATAATCTTTTTTGTATTTCCAATATGCCATAAAAAATCCCAGTGTGATTTTATACTTCATGACTTAGTTTGGTGTGGGGCTAAGGCTCAAGACAAGAGAGTTAAGAATAGTGTTAGGAACAGCCGAGCGAACAATCCCATGAACAATCCTCACATGTTTTATTATTATTTTTAAATATAAATCTCATCTTAATGAGAGATATGTTTCAATGAAAATTGTATATTATTTTATTTCAAATTGAATGAACTCATTTTAATAAATGTAAAATTAAAAATTTGATGAACGAGGTCTATATCTTAACAAATGAGGTATATTAAGAAGGTATATATATACCTCATTCAATTGCAATGGAGATATATGGATTGTCCGCGGCATTGTTCACTCGGACTACGTGTCACATACATAAACTATGATGTTTGGTATAAAAAAATTAGGGATAAAATGCAAACAACTGTTCCGATTTTGAATCAGACATGAACATTGTATTAAATTATTTTTGTTTAATGTAAAAGCTAGAATTATATTTATCTTTTTTAATATGAAGAATAAAGATAATATCAAAGTATAGATTTTTTTATCTCCTGTAATTAAAATTATTATCATCAAAATGTAATCCATTTTCTATACTAGAACCAAAATCATCACATAAATATTAGGAACGTCTCTGTTTTTACAATATCATTCTTGATTTGCAAATAGTGGTTTAACTATATCATTTGAAAGAGAGAATTACGATAGATATCATTTTTTTTCACTAGTATATATAGATAAATTAATATCCTTTTAAAAATTAATAAATATTAATACATCTATAGCCTCTTACATTCCTTTTTTACATTGTCAGCTAAAATAAATTTGATATATAAAAAATGCAACCTCCATGTGGGTGGTATAACGTCATTCGCCTTCAATAGTTATACTGAGATTGATAACAATTCATATAGAATAAATACTTTTTTATTTAATTCTCTTTCTGTAATTTTTATTGAAAAACATAAAAATAATTTTTTTATTGTTTGGTTCATATTGGATAATGTGAGGATAAATGGTGGATGAAAAATAAATAAATATAATTATACCTCAACATAAATTGTTTGTGTTTGAAAATAAGTATGAAAGATGTATAAGTGATATAATAGATGTGACATTTTTGGAATGTGCCGTGTGAGATAAATGTGTTAAAATGATATAGAAGCGTATTTTTGTCCATTAATATAAATAAACCTGATAAATAATTTCAACCCCCCCTTATAATAGATATAAGAACTTATCCTAACTTATTCAATCATAAATATCAAAGTTTATTATTTTATTCCCTTTTATTTTCCTTTATTCCCCTGTTATGTTGCACCCCAAACCGGGGGAGTGGGAGAAGGTGTTAGAGATTATTATATTATTATATAGTAGATCAACGAAAAACAAAAATTAATTTATATCTTACGAATATTAAACTATAGAATATTCTATAATTAACACACACACAAAAAAAAAAAAATTCCCACTGCCAGAGGAGGCCAAAACGATCCCACGGACTGGGATTGAAGGAAAAAGTTAGAGATGGTGGTTCCTATATCATTATCTGGGCCAACCCCATGCAATGTTCCTTGGTGTCCCTGGCACTATAAGTCTATAAATATTATAATATTTTGTTACATGTAACACACACAGCAAAAAGAGAGATATGACTAATAAGGGATCACCTTATAATTCATCTCATCCTCCTTCAGTACTAGCTGTGCTGGTATTGCTTCTGGTGGCGGCGGTGGCGATCACGACAAACGTCGTCGTTGTCGGGGAGGCTCTCAACGGGGTGATCAACGGAACCATCGCGGAGTGCCACGGAGAAGAGGGTGAGCTTTTGCTGGTCGTCGGCGAGTCGGAGAACGGCCTCCGGAGGCACCTCCTAGCCTACATAAGTAATGGTGCCTTAAAGCCAGATAAAGCTGTTTACAATACACCCCGGGGACAACCGTACAAAAGGGGATGCAATCCATATGATCATTGTCGGCTCAAGTAGGAACTTAATTCATCTTGAAGATCCAAGATTGAATTAATGATGTCAATATGGCAGGCTATGTTCCCACTTATATATCTATGTAATCTCTATCTTTAATTTTGTTCATCTTCCGACTTTGTAATATTAATCTTCAGTTTTATAAATAATCGAGCTAGCAAATGTCTAGACATACTAGAGTAGACTATTCGATAGTTATGATTTTTTTTTAGCATCTTGAGTATAGTAAGGACGCTCTAAGAATTTTTATAGATGAGATTATTAAACAAAATAAATTACATAAAAATTTTAAAAAATACTCTTGTCATATATATTTATCAAAAACGTAAATTTTCTTTTTAAAAATAGAACAACAACTTACATTAATAAAAAATAAACCATAAAAAAAATGAAGAATTTTCAAGATGTAAACTTTTATAATGGTTGGGTTTTAAATATAAAATCTGAGCTGGGTATGGTTAAGTGGTGGGCTGGTAAGCCATGGTTTAAAAGGGTGATTGTAGTAGTTTGACCCTATCACATTATATGTGGCTCTACCCCTAGTAAGGACTGCATTCTAGGAATGCATATATTTCTCATGGTAGGATATTTGTGCCGGCCCAGGTGACACTAAAAACGTCTATATATGTTTGTGTATCAAAAGAGCTTGTGAAGAGACTAATGCCAGCCTTCTTTTTTTTATTGGGTGTTTGAATAATTTTATTTGTGTGAAATAAATAATATTATCGCAAAAAAAAATATACATAATCTTAATAAATCACTAACGCAATCAGAAAAATATAAAAACAAGCAAATCATAAAGAAATATCCAATTTAACGTGGTTCGACTTTAAGCATATATGGGGCGCTCCGACAACAATCCATTATATCAAATTATAATGAGAATAATGTTCTCTCAAGTTTATCTCTTAAGTTTTATCCAAAATTTAAAGAATATAAGAATGAAATAGGAATACAGGTTTTTCTCAATGAAAATCCGAAATAAACCTTCTAAATAATATAGAGAAATTCACCTCAATGTATATCGGAATGCATAGAAAATAACCCGAACAATGTCCTCCTATATATGAAATGGTGAGCTTCATGAACAATGTCCTAACTAGCTTTTTAATAGGTGAAAAACATTCCAATTTTTTTTTTAGATAACTTTTTTTATATAAATTTTTTCGATAATTATATCTTATATGTCAATGGCCGCAGTGGTTCCTTTATCAACCTGTCCAAAGGTACTTTGGTTCTAATGCTCGTTTAAATGCAAATACAGCTTAATGATTTGTTTCATTAGAAGGTGAGGCATTGTGTTTTGTAAAGGAAATCTAGTCGGAAGTGGTTTTTCACTTTTTAGTCATTGAGAATTTGATGATGTAAATCTTTTAGTTTCACGAGAGAGAGAGAGAGAGACAGAGAACTACATGAGGAAACTGCGATTCAATAATGTTTAGCTCATATACAACAACAACTAATTAATTACGTATAAGGACACATTTTAGCTTCATTTGGCTCACGTGAACTGGCACAATATGCAGCCCTGTAGTGTAAAATGTATGCAAGTTGGAGTCCAATATTTCACAGGCACCTACATGTACACTTTGGGACGTTTGGATATGAGCTTGAGAATTAGCTTTTTTTCAAAATCTGAGTTTAAAATTGAATTTGCGGAAAACTGTCTTTCCACATATTATAAAAAAGCTAACTTTTGAATACATAATTATAAAAATGTGTTTACAGCTTTTAATTAAGATGCAATTTTTTTTTTCTTTTCTAAACAAGTTTGGGGAAATAGTTTTTTTGCAAACAACGTCATCCCGCAAATCCACAATGAAACCGCATGCATGGCAGCACAAACCAGTGCCTTTGTGTTATGGAACATGCATGTTCCCAAGTTCACCCCTTTTTTTCTTCTAAAAAATAATGTGTCATCCCTATAGATTTTGTAAAAAAATAATGTATGTATACTATAACGAATCGCATGGATTCATTTATAAAATGTGAAATAAATAAATAAATATATAGTTCAATACAGTGAGTGTAAATAGTTAACAAGATAAATAAGGATGTAAATGAGACTAAATGTAACTACACTTTTTTAAGCGTTGATACACTTAGTCTGTTTTGTAGCCTTGGCTACAGTACTATAAACTATGATAGCATAATATATATTGCGATATCATAGTATATCGAGTTTTATTATTATATATGGAGTAAAAAAAAATTATTTTTTTAAAGAAAAAAACTATTGTATCTCAATATATACTTCATTTCACATAATAGCTTGTATGTAATGGGAAGATGTGTTTTAAGAAAAAGAAAAGGCGTGGATTACGGATGGGGCTGCACTTAGAGCTAAACTTAGGCCCCATTAGAGACCGCGTTGTGGACGTGAAAAAGTGATGGCAAATGCGGTGGAGCGCCACCTCCAAACCAAACGAAAAATCCACATTCACGTTTGCAGGGTTCAGGTAGCATTGGAATGGTTTTTCTTTTGCATTTCTAATGCCTGAAAACACTGCTTCTCCACCGCGTCACTACTTCCCCTAACACTGGCCATATCCCACCAAGCGGTCTCCAATGGAACCTTAGAAAAATGATAGAAAAATAATATGTTCAGTCCCATATGCAGCCTAAATGCAAGCCAACCTGGCCCAATGACAACCACCTCCTCTCCCCTTCTCTTCTTCGGATGCCTCTATTTACAACCCTATGTTTTTTTTACACACCCAACATACATTGAATCTTTTATAAGATCTACCCAGACTATATGCTCCGTTTTTCTTCCTTTAGTGTATATTTTTTTTTGTTTTCTCTGACCTTTAATTCGGACTTGTAACCCACTTTTAAAAATGAAAGTGATGGTAACAAAATCTATTTTTTTCAAAATAAAATAAAATAAATAAATTGGATATTTTTCCAGATTCATTTATGTTGGGTATGTAAGAAGAGGAGGAGGAGGGCAGGGTGGGGCTGGAGAGGGGGACGGAGTCAAAATTGGGGTGGGGAAGAGAAAGAGGGGAAGGAGAAAGAGGAGGGCAGGATAGGGTCAGGGCTAAGCCTATCAATTATCCAAAAAAATATCTGTATCCGATCCGAATTCATATCCGAAAATCCAAAAAATATCCGATATCCAAAAAATACCTGTGTCCAAAAATTATCCGTATCCGAAAATTTTTGAATAGGATACGGAAATGCCCGTATCGGATCCGAAAAATATATGTATCCGAAAATATTATTATATTATTTATTTAATTATACGTTTATATTTTTAGAATTAATATGAGTTTTTTATTTTTATTTTTATTTTTACTTAAAGTATGCAATGTTTTATGTATATACTTATAATTTTATATTTTATACTAGGTAATTATTATATTTTGTTACATATTTCAAACATTAGATATATGATTTTTATTTTTTGATATTGGATTTTTAGATATTTTAATCACTTCATATTTATTTTGAATTTTTAAATCGGATATGAATATTTACTTTCAATATTCGTCGGATATCAGATACATATATTTTTTCAGATATCTAGTTCGGATATGGATATGAGCCTATCCGATCCGTATCCGTCCGATTAACAGGCTTAATGAGGGCCAATAAGGGAGAGGGAGAGGGGGAGGGCAACTAATTAATTAGGGAGATTGAAAATTCACATCAACAAAGACACACTTGAGGAACTATGGGAGGCGGTGCGTCGCATGGCAAAGAAGAATGACCGGAGCAAAGCGAGGCGGGTGTGGCTCTCGGTTATTTTGACGGGAGAATGGACGATATGGAGTTCAAGAAATGCTGTTATCTTCAAGGGAATGACCTTCTATTTTGAGAACTTGTGGGAGACGACGATCCAAAGCATCAGAGACTGGGGCACTTATATGTGCGGGGTCTCGAGCATTCACATATATGTAACTGCATTTCGTATCACTGAGTAGTTGGGTCCTACAGGGAAGGGGTCAAAGTCTTTTCTACCTACCAATGGCAGGTACAATTAGGTCGATACGGGCTGCAGTACTTGGCACCATGAATGTATGTATTTTTCTTTTGTTATTGTTTTATTTTCTTATCTTTTTATTCTTCTCATCTTACTCAGTCATATTTTTCCTTATCATGGGAATAGAAAATGACTACAGTTAAAAAAAAGGACAAACTTTAGCTCGAAAAAAAAGAAAAAACAGAGGACACACTTTAGCTCAAAAATAAAGAAAAAAGAAAAAACAGAGGACACATTTTAGCTCAAAAATAAAGAAAAAACAGAGGACACACTTTAGCTCAAAAAAAAAAAAAAACATACAGGACATACTTTAGCTCAAAAAAGAAAAAAAGGACACACTTTTAAGCTTAAAAAAAAGAAAAAAAAAAGAAAAAGAGACGCTTTAGCTTTATCTGGCTCACTTTCTCATGCAATAATTGTGTGGAACTGGCACAACATGCAGCCAATTAAGCAGTGTAAAATGCGTGGAATTTGAATATTTCACAGGCACTGACACACTACTCCATTTAGAGTTTAATAGCAGTTGTTTTGTCATCAACACATTATATAAAATTATTTATATGGTGTATTTATGCATGATTAAAAATAAAAAAAATTAAAAAAAAATTCTTTTAACTATTGAAAAACTGGTGTTTGTGTCAAACAAATAATAGAAAAACTTTCAATAATTTTTCCTCTCGTATTTTGTCTTATTAAGAAATATGTGAAAAAAATTATTCTTTTCCAAAGGAAAAGTAATGGAAAATAATTTTCCATTACATGCGCAAATACAATAATAATTGATCAATTTTTTTAAAAAAGATTAATTTTCTTTCATTTTTTCTTTGAAATTGTGCACAAGTATATAGAATATACTATAATCTACTCTATTATGAAAATTGTAGAATATATACATTTAGTCAATATGATTGTTGTGTACTTTATTTTTTTAAGAAAAATATGTTGTTACTTAAATATATACTTCAAAAAGGATCTAAACTTGTGTGACCACGGAGGGGGTTGAACATAAACATTTTTCGTGTTCCAATATGCCATAAAAAAATCCCAAATTCAATGGGCTTTTATACTTCGTGACTTTAGTTGGGTGAGGGGCTAAGGGTTGAAATAAAAGACTGAAACATAAAATATAGAAAAATGATACATGCACTCAACCAGGTATGCATTCTAAACCGGTTTTTTTTTGTTATAAAATAATATATGCACCCGCACATTAAAATACATAATATCATAAAAATGAAGTATACATTGATATACACTAGTATAATTTTTTTTAAAAAAAAAAAAAAAAAATTATCACAGTATAGGCGATAAACTTTTTGTCTTCTTAAATTGTGATAATTTATCATTGAAATCTTATCCATTTTCTATATTACACCCAATAGTCCAGCCATGAAAATAATCACATCATACATCTGGGAGTAAAAAGGGTTAAACTTGAAGTTCTCATAGATCAACATAAAATAAAAACTATCAACATAGATCAATCAAAAATAAAAACAATTTATATCATCCTCCATTAAGTTATAGATTTTATAAAAGTCGATCGAGTTCACAACTTTATACTTCTATACTTAAAGCAAAAGAAAGAAAAGAAAATGTTACAGATAATCCTTTTTTAATTCCAATTTCATTTCACAAATGTTTTAATTTTTTTAAAAATAGTCTAACTCATCTAATGAGATATATCTTTTTATAAAAAAATGAAACACATGCTCCAATGAATTGCATAAATGCACTTGAAAATATAAAAAATTTCTAAAGATGCATATAACTCATTAATGTAAATATATAACGTTGACAAAACATACAAAACTAAAATTGATGATGAAAAAAATGTGTAACAGAGACCAAAAGAGAAAAAAAAAATCACTGTCAGAGGAGGCAACACGATCCCACTTACTAGGATTATTCCCTAAGCCTTTGTTTGAATGTGGAATAGGGGTCAGAATATCTCAAAATAAGTGAGAATAGTAGATTTTGATTGTTTAGGAGCCTTGACTACTGAGACCTATGCAACCCCTATGCAACATTGCAGAGTCCTTCCATATGTGGGCCCCAATTAAAACACAAAATCGAGGAACTTTTTATGCTTTTCATCCACACTGATTTCATAATGCTCCCTCTCTCATCAGTGCCATCTCTTCCTTGCTTTTCGTCCACAATGATTTCACAGTATGCATATTAAATATTATTGTTTTTTTGAACGTTTTTAAAGAAATTCATCTATATGAAGTTATTCTACGTCTTATTCACACATTATTTGTTGTCTCTTAAATAACTTGACTATTTGTTCTTATATTTTTCAACAAAAATAGCTGTAAACTTAATCAAACAGAAAATCTATATCAAGTTATATCAGAATAAATTTATACTTAAACATAAGTCTTATTCTACATTCAAACATGGGTTAAGGAAAATGTTGAGATGGTGCATGGTTCGTTCTTATATAATGTTACGGTTTCGGATCTTGGGATGCAATCAATCAAAGAAAATTAAATAAAACAAATCGAGGGAAAGACACAACAATTTACGTGGTTCGGTAAATCTTGCCTACATCCACGGAGCAAACCAGAAATCAATCCACTATCAATGAGAAGTTTTTACAATGGTCACGCTGATAATAAAAACTCGAGAGCCTAATAAAAAACATGAGATGTTCTTTTATACTGACATTTTATTAAGGATAAAAAAGTCAATACACGAAATACCCATGTCCGACCCGCACAATATGTCCGACCCTACATAGCACAATAAATAACTGTTAAGACTGTGTCACTTTTAAAGGTCAAATATCGCGTTTTATTTATTTTAATAGTTCGGGCATTCAGTTTCAAAATCTAACTGCATATTTGTGGTTCTGGTGTTCACTTGGGCTTAAATGGAAGTTTTTGTAGCATTTTGAGGTCTTTTAGAAATTATGCAGTTTCGATTGGTATTTGGATTTAATTTTGTTAATGCCCAAGATGAAGTAGTAAAAATCCGATATTATCACGAGATGTTCAGTTTTGAGATAGCTTTCATACAAAAGTGGAATTAGATCAACTGGATTTATGTAATAAAAGTTATGTGTATTTTTCTAAGTATAACCCGGGGATGAGAAAATCCTGGCAGCAGCCCTGTTCGACGTTAACTCACATTTTAAAATAGCTAGAGGGGTTATTTGATCTGAGCATAAACATGAAAGTTGTAGATAATCTTCTTGGCTTTCCAATGGCTTTTGAATTGAGCAATTCGGAGCTATATTGAAGAAGTTATGGCTGTTCTAGTCAAGGCCGCACAGTTTTTTTTAGGGAGGGCAGTTTGGTAATTTTTCCCGGACTTCAAAGTTGCATTGGATAGGGTGAGTCGGTGAGTTGTTGCTGGTTATGTGTGTGGGAAAGAGAGGCCGAGAGCACTTCGGCGAGAGAAAAACAAAAGGGAAAAATTAGGAAAAATTAGGAAAAGCTTCGTGGAGTATTTTTCGTGCTATACTGGGTAAAAATTCTTATTCTTTTCATCGTTATTCTTTATATGGGGTTATTCTATTTTAGTTTTGAATCAAATTTTGTGATTTAGGGCTGAAATATAAATATATTTTTGGGGTTGAATGAATAGGAATTTGAATGTTGTTTTTATTGTATCAGTTTAGGATTGTAATGTGGAATATCATGTTTGTCTTGGAGAGATTGAGTAGTGCCTGATTTATGGGGTTATATTCAATATCTGATTGAGTATTATATTTTCATCAGTGGGTTCCTATTTGCATGATTTAGGAGATGGATTAGGGGCAGTCCAGCTTGGATTATAAGTTGTGAGGTGAGTAAATTCATCCCTTGTTGTCCTTACGTATAATTCTACTATGTGTGAGTGTTTTCAAATTTAATTCATGCGGGTGTGGCTGTGGTGGATATATGAATGGATTATGAGTGTTGATTGTGTAGAACAAAAAGGAAAGATTGGAAATGATATAGTGAAGGAATTCCATGTTGCCTAGCCTTAAAACTTCTTTTACTTGCTGTTGTTATTTTAGCATATCATTTGTTCATGCTCATTGAATTAAATAAAGATTTAGGGAGATGTTGTACGAGTAAAGGCATGAGAAGAACTTCATGTTCTATCCGTTTCTATGTATTTTGTGTTTTCATTTCGTGGCATGAGTCTCTGCTGAATTCAAGTAAAATCTTTTCTTATTGATACATGGTTAATCAGGATATGATGTCTTCATGGATTATCACCCCAACATGTCCAGGAATGTATATGATTTATTTCAGATTTTTTTGGATAAATATTTGGTGTGGTGAAGATCAATCAACTAGGGGTATTTGCTACAGATGCAGCAGTTTTGTTTGATTTCTTCAATAAGTTAATTTACATGTTGGGTGCAATATTAAGAGTTGGTGTCTTCATGAAGTAGGTTATATATGTGTCAGGAAGCTTCATGTTTGATTTGAGAATCATTGGTTGTGTTTTGCAGCTTTCATTGGTGGAAATTGCGATGAATGGGTTTCTATGTGAGTGGTTTAATCCCCCACTAGAGGAGCTCGTATTATGGCTATATCTATTTCTTTTTAGTACATATAAAATGCCATAGTCGTATCATACCTTAATAGAATAACTTATATCTTTGTAGACCATTTGTTAGCAGTAATTGTGATATCTTATATATATATTATGAAGTATAGAGTATGACATTCTATATGTAGTCTTTTGTAGTATTATCTTCTTATTAGTAAATGTTTAGTATGATTGTGTTATATTTAGCTAATGGTATGACATTTATGCTAGCTTACTAGCAGGCCTATGTTGGATTGTATAAAGGGTGTATATTCAAGGTTGTTCATAGCTTATTCAAACAGGTGGTCCTTATATCTCTCTTGTGATAATTGTGCGTATGTTGAATGGTTCAATCAACTTATTTATACAACGAGCATCATATTATTTGGTAGAAGTTTTATTATATACAGCATAAACTCATAATAGTCTTATTCACATTAATGGATGGATTCTTCCATGACTAAAGCCATTTAGTCTTATATGTGAGTGGTTGTGCTTGTATAGTATGAAATGGATACTTCAGATTACTAATATTAGTGAGGTGTTGCTTGAATGCATTATGGGACTTTACACCTCAAAGGTATTAGAATTTTTACTATCATTATCGCACTCATGATAAATAGTTTAGGCCTATCTGAAATAGGCGGGTGTATGACCAATTTTTAGGGTCATGCCTTCTCATTGTTAAGTGCGAGGACTTAACTGTTTTTCCTTGCGTCCGAGTGATGCATCCGTATGGCAATTCAAAAGGACTCATTAGCATTGTTAATTGCTAGATGACTATAGTTGATCCTTGAGGATCGTATTGCGAGCGTTGAATGCTTCTCCCCTACCTCGTATCCGCGTTGAAGCTACCCGGTGTTGAAGCTATCCTGGACTATGCCTCCACATCGTAGGATGCCCAAGGTGTATTTCAACACCGTTTTGGCATCGGACCTACCATGGATGGTTTCTAGGAAGAGGGCTACCCGGGAGAGGGCTACCGGAAGGTTAAGGGAATTAGCAGGTTGGTTTCTGTGTCTAGATGAGTATAGTTGATCCTTGAGGATCGTATGCGTTGAATGCTTCTCCCCTACCTCGTATCCGCGTTGAAGCTACCCGGTGTTGAAGCTATCCTGGACTATGCCTCCACGTCGTAGGATGTCCAAGGTGTATTTCAACACCATTTTGGCATCGAACCTACCATGGATGGTTGCTAGGAAGAGGGCTACCCGGGAGAGGGCTACCGGAAGGTTAAGGGAATTAGCAGGTTGGTTTCTGTTTCCAATAGTCCAATTTCACCCCCTAGGGGTGAGGGTGAGGGTAAGTTGGGGTCACGTTGTCATGTGACATTTATATTGGGAATGCTCAAAGTATAATACATCTGTCGGATGATGTGAGACATTGTAGCGTAGTGTACCTCAATTCGATTAGATTTATAGTACTGTGTTATCCAGTAATGATATGCATTATAGTTAACCGTTTGGCTCCTCTCCAAGAGTTCTAAGAGATCCCCCTACGGGTCGAGGGTTAAGGTGAGGTGAGGTCATGCCTTCGCATGATATTTATATATGTTGAGTTTCATCCCATTTTTTTTATGATTATTATAGAGCTTGGATTTTTGCCACTCACTGAGCTTGTAGCTCACCCCTCGTGTGTTATTTTTTTCACCAGGGATTGGGTTGGCGTGGAGCTAGAGTATCTCTCTGGCGTGGCTTATGCGTGGAGCGTTCCACCTTTCGGTTGGTGAGTACGAGGTTGTCAGCAATCCTATCTTCTTTGTGTATGTACTAGTAATCATGCGTGTTGCACATATGATTCTAATTAGACTAGACTTAGACTCTCACAGGACAGTGATTGTGTATTCGGGGCGTAACAACGATGGTATCAGAGCCTGGTCCTGTCAAAGCCTAAGTCTAGTCGTGTAGATGAGTCGTAGAATTTCTATCCAATTACTCTGAACTTAGTTCTCCGCCTTAGGTTGCTGACATGCCTCCTCCCTTCCGTTGACGTGGTCGTGATTGCCCTTGTGCTCCTGAGATTGCCGACTTGGTCAGCGGAGTAGGGTCAGTTGTTGGGTCCCCTGTTGTGAGACCAGGACCTAGACAGGAGTCTAGCCTTGGAATTCCATATTGATAGACTTATATTGACTGTCTGCGTGTGGATCACGCTTCGATCAGGGAATTTTATTCCCATGCATCGGTATTGCTTGTAACTATGGAGTTCGCATACGCCGCCGACTTCTAGTGTTGGAGTGTAAGGTGTGTGTCATCACCTAATGTGATGCCTTCTTTCAATTTTTCCCCTCTCGGGGTTAAGGGGCCTTGCGGGGTCATTATTGAGACCCGAGCTAGGGTGCTCCGTGTTCCTTGTTTGGTTGTCGGGATATCCTATTTCGGGACCTCATGGTGCCCTCCCAAGGGGTTCCTTTCCCCAGTGAGGGAATATACTTGAAACATTTGTTTGATGATTGTCTTTCCCTTTCACTTAGAAAATGCTGTAGCAAGTGGTGATGCATACGATCGAGATTGAGTGCGTCCTTTTGCAGTTTGGTGGGCGATTTCTTATGGACTGGGTTGCATAGCCACATCTGGGGTCGCTTCGACATATCATCGTGCGTTGAAGCTACCCGGTAGAGGCTAGAGCTCCGTGAGGTGCTCCCAGGTACTATCCAAGACGCTTGTTGGTGTGCCCATATGGCAGAGATAGTGGACATGGGAGGCTACCAGGTAGAGGCCACACCGGGAGAGGGCTACTGGATGATGTCGAGAGCGTGGACTCCCCACGATGAATCTGCCCATTGAGTGCAGGATGCAGGAGTTTCAATTGTTGTAGTTGGGCAACTTGTCGGTGGCGGCATGTGGAGCATAGTTGTTAATACTGTCGCATTTTGCCCCCCACATTGGTCATAAATGAAGAGATGTGATGCAAGCGTTCATGGTGGGACTCAACCGCCGTATCTGGTAGATGACGTCGCACAGGCATTGTCGGGGTTCGACGACCTCCTATTGCGCGTCTTATGAATTAAGTGCGGTTGTGTAGCTTACCCAGCGTGTCAGGGTCATTATGAGCGCCAGGCTGAGGATCATCGAGATGCCCGAGGAGAAGAAATTGGACTTAATAGTTCGAGGAGTTGTTCTAATCTCCCCTTGGGGGGGGGGTTGAAGATAAAGTACCCCTTATCGTGAATTGATGATCTGTTTTGACCAGCTCTGGGAGCGAGTGTCTTCTCTTAGATCGATCCTCGCAGGGTACCACCAATTGGAGATCCGGGAGTTGGTCGTCCTATAGATGGCATTTCGTGACCGTTTTGGGCATTACGAGTCTTAAGTACTGTCGTCAAGGTTAACGAATGTGTCGAATGCCTTTAGGGATCTCATAAGTTTTATTGGATCTCCGTGGACTAATTTAAGGTAGTCTTCATCGAGGTTGCTAATGACGTGATGTAAAGGCGACATGGGTGATTTTGTTTCTCCATATGGCATGCCTCAAGCAAAGTTGAGAATCATCATCGCGTTGGGAAGCGTCAGTCCATCGGGATTCCTCAGTGGAAATGGAAGTGTGTTATCATGGATTTCGTTGCGGGCTTGCTAAAGTCGTGTTAGGGTCGCGATGCCGACTAGGTGATCATTGATCAATTGATTAAGTCCGCACTTCTCTCCCTATCCGACTGACTGAGTCTCTGGACGATTTGACGCGGATATTCACCTCCGTGATTATTAGTCTTTATGGCACTCCGGTCGATAATCATTCAGGCTGAGACACGAGGTTTACTTTGGGGTGTTGGCGTAGCCTTCAGTAGGTTTTGGTGCAAGCATCCAGTTAACTATAGTGTTCATCACCAACGGACGGCCAGGCGATGAGAACGATTTAGGCCTCGGAGGACATGCTAAGTGTCTGCGTGTTTGACTGTGGGGCAGTTGGAGAGGCATCATCCATTTGGAGGCGGCTTGTCGTGTAGCCTTGCCCCCACAGCTGGCTCATGCCCATAACGTCGTCCTTGTCTCATATTTGAGATGTTATGTCCACGATACTGCTCATGTCACTCCGTTCGAGCGACTTATCCCCAAGCTTGATCGGTCGTTCGTGGAGCAGTAGATCAAGATCATGGACTAACATCAAAATAGACTCCACACCAAGACCGTTCCTTTGGTTAAAGTGCGTTGGTAGCACTAGTCTGATGCCTAGGCCACTTGGGAGTAAAGAGGATACCATGCGTGATGCATAACCATATTTTCCCTACTAAGATTCTTAAATTTCGAGGACGAAATTTTTCGAAGGAGGAAATGATGTTAAGACTGTGTCACTTTTAAAGGTCAAATATCGCGTTTTATTTATTTTAATAGTTCGGGCATTCAGTTTCAAAATCTAACTGCATATTTGTGGTTCTGGTGTTCACTTGGGCTTAAATGGAAGTTTTTGTAGCATTTTGAGGTCTTTTAGAAATTATGCAGTTTCGATTGGTATTTGGATTTAATTTTGTTAATGCCCAAGATGAAGTAGTAAAAATCCGATATTATCACGAGATGTTCAGTTTTGAGATAGCTTTCATACAAAAGTGGAATTAGATCAACTGGATTTATGTAATAAAAGTTATGTGTATTTTTCTAAGTATAACCCGGGGATGAGAAAATCCTGGCAGCAGCCCTGTTCGACGTTAACTCACATTTTAAAATAGCTGGAGGGGTTATTTGATCTGAGCATAAACATGAAAGTTGTAGATAATCTTCTTGGCTTTCCAATGGCTTTTGAATTGAGCAATTCGGAGCTATATTGAAGAAGTTATGGCTGTTCTAGTCAAGGCCGCACAGTTTTTTTTAGGGAGGGCAGTTTGGTAATTTTTCCCGGACTTCAAAGTTGCATTGGATAGGGTGAGTCGGTGAGTTGTTGCTGGTTATGTGTGTGGGAAAGAGAGGCCGAGAGCACTTCGGCGAGAGAAAAACAAAAGGGAAAAATTAGGAAAAATTAGGAAAAGCTTCGTGGAGTATTTTTCGTGCTATACTGGGTAAAAATTCTTATTCTTTTCATCGTTATTCTTTATATGGGGTTATTCTATTTTAGTTTTGAATCAAATTTTGTGATTTAGGGCTGAAATATAAATATATTTTTGGGGTTGAATGAATAGGAATTTGAATGTTGTTTTTATTGTATCAGTTTAGGATTGTAATGTGGAATATCATGTTTGTCTTGGAGAGATTGAGTAGTGCCTGATTTATGGGGTTATATTCAATATCTGATTGAGTATTATATTTTCATCAGTGGGTTCCTATTTGCATGATTTAGGAGATGGATTAGGGGCAGTCCAGCTTGGATTATAAGTTGTGAGGTGAGTAAATTCATCCCTTGTTGTCCTTACGTATAATTCTACTATGTGTGAGTGTTTTCAAATTTAATTCATGCGGGTGTGGCTGTGGTGGATATATGAATGGATTATGAGTGTTGATTGTGTAGAACAAAAAGGAAAGATTGGAAATGATATAGTGAAGGAATTCCATGTTGCCTAGCCTTAAAACTTCTTTTACTTGCTGTTGTTATTTTAGCATATCATTTGTTCATGCTCATTGAATTAAATAAAGATTTAGGGAGATGTTGTACGAGTAAAGGCATGAGAAGAACTTCATGTTCTATCCGTTTCTATGTATTTTGTGTTTTCATTTCGTGGCATGAGTCTCTGCTGAATTCAAGTAAAATCTTTTCTTATTGATACATGGTTAATCAGGATATGATGTCTTCATGGATTATCACCCCAACATGTCCAGGAATGTATATGATTTATTTCAGATTTTTTTGGATAAATATTTGGTGTGGTGAAGATCAATCAACTAGGGGTATTTGCTACAGATGCAGCAGTTTTGTTTGATTTCTTCAATAAGTTAATTTACATGTTGGGTGCAATATTAAGAGTTGGTGTCTTCATGAAGTAGGTTATATATGTGTCAGGAAGCTTCATGTTTGATTTGAGAATCATTGGTTGTGTTTTGCAGCTTTCATTGGTGGAAATTGCGATGAATGGGTTTCTATGTGAGTGGTTTAATCCCCCACTAGAGGAGCTCGTATTATGGCTATATCTATTTCTTTTTAGTACATATAAAATGCCATAGTCGTATCATACCTTAATAGAATAACTTATATCTTTGTAGACCATTTGTTAGCAGTAATTGTGATATCTTATATATATATTATGAAGTATAGAGTATGACATTCTATATGTAGTCTTTTGTAGTATTATCTTCTTATTAGTAAATGTTTAGTATGATTGTGTTATATTTAGCTAATGGTATGACATTTATGCTAGCTTACTAGCAGGCCTATGTTGGATTGTATAAAGGGTGTATATTCAAGGTTGTTCATAGCTTATTCAAACAGGTGGTCCTTATATCTCTCTTGTGATAATTGTGCGTATGTTGAATGGTTCAATCAACTTATTTATACAACGAGCATCATATTATTTGGTAGAAGTTTTATTATATACAGCATAAACTCATAATAGTCTTATTCACATTAATGGATGGATTCTTCCATGACTAAAGCCATTTAGTCTTATATGTGAGTGGTTGTGCTTGTATAGTATGAAATGGATACTTCAGATTACTAATATTAGTGAGGTGTTGCTTGAATGCATTATGGGACTTTACACCTCAAAGGTATTAGAATTTTTACTATCATTATCGCACTCATGATAAATAGTTTAGGCCTATCTGAAATAGGCGGGTGTATGACCAATTTTTAGGGTCATGCCTTCTCATTGTTAAGTGCGAGGACTTAACTGTTTTTCCTTGCGTCCGAGTGATGCATCCGTATGGCAATTCAAAAGGACTCATTAGCATTGTTAATTGCTAGATGACTATAGTTGATCCTTGAGGATCGTATTGCGAGCGTTGAATGCTTCTCCCCTACCTCGTATCCGCGTTGAAGCTACCCGGTGTTGAAGCTATCCTGGACTATGCCTCCACATCGTAGGATGCCCAAGGTGTATTTCAACACCGTTTTGGCATCGGACCTACCATGGATGGTTTCTAGGAAGAGGGCTACCCGGGAGAGGGCTACCGGAAGGTTAAGGGAATTAGCAGGTTGGTTTCTGTGTCTAGATGAGTATAGTTGATCCTTGAGGATCGTATGCGTTGAATGCTTCTCCCCTACCTCGTATCCGCGTTGAAGCTACCCGGTGTTGAAGCTATCCTGGACTATGCCTCCACGTCGTAGGATGTCCAAGGTGTATTTCAACACCATTTTGGCATCGAACCTACCATGGATGGTTGCTAGGAAGAGGGCTACCCGGGAGAGGGCTACCGGAAGGTTAAGGGAATTAGCAGGTTGGTTTCTGTTTCCAATAGTCCAATTTCACCCCCTAGGGGTGAGGGTGAGGGTAAGTTGGGGTCACGTTGTCATGTGACATTTATATTGGGAATGCTCAAAGTATAATACATCTGTCGATGATGTGAGACATTGTAGCGTAGTGTACCTCAATTCGATTAGATTTATAGTACTGTGTTATCCAGTAATGATATGCATTATAGTTAACCGTTTGGCTCCTCTCCAAGAGTTCTAAGAGATCCCCCTACGGGTCGAGGGTTAAGGTGAGGTGAGGTGAGGTCATGCCTTCGCATGATATTTATATATGTTGAGTTTCATCCCATTTTTTTTATGATTATTATAGAGCTTGGATTTTTGCCACTCACTGAGCTTGTAGCTCACCCCTCGTGTGTTATTTGTTTCACCAGGGATTGGGTTGGCGTGGAGCTAGAGTATCTCTCTGGCGTGGCTTATGCGTGGAGCGTTCCACCTTTCGGTTGGTGAGTACGAGGTTGTCAGCAATCCTATCTTCTTTGTGTATGTACTAGTAATCGTGCGTGTTGCACATATGATTCTAATTAGACTAGACTTAGACTCTCACAGGACAGTGATTGTGTATTCGGGGCGTAACAATAACATATAATTATCTGGGCCAACCCCCTCACATGCAATGTTCTTAATTAATTTGGTGTCCTTGGCACTATATATGTAGCACTAGTCACTATTTTGTTACATGTAACACACAGAGAGAGCAAAAGAGAGATGACTAACAATAGATCACCTTATTCTTCTCATCCTCTAACGCAGCGTGAAAACGATAGAAAGATCCAACCAGCGTTGAGATCTCATAAACTCCTTGAATCCACAAGGAATCCTTGAATCCACAAGGAAGAAAATCCAAAAGGGAGAAAATTCAATATATTATTGATTAAAAGCTGTTCTATTACAAAATATGGTGGCACTCATTATATAGGCCACAAACATAAAATAAATATTCATAATGTGAATTATGACTTTACTAAAAATAGTAAAGACACAATTACAATGATAATTATTAAAATCTAACAAAATAAAATATAAGATCCTAAAAATCCTAAATTCCTAAATAAAATCTAATAAAAATTTATTTTGATAACAGATTTGAAATCAAATATTCTGCAATGATTTCTTTCCAAATCTGTCCTACATCATCCTCCTTCAGTACTAGCTATCCTGGTATTGCTTATGGTGGCAGCGATGGCGAACATGACAAACGTCGTCGTTGTCGGGGCGACTCTCAACGGGGCGAGTTGCAACGGATCCATCGCGGAGTGCCACGGAGAGGAAGATGGGTTACTGATGGTCGTCGGCGAGTCGGAGAACGTCCTCCGGAGGCATCTCCTAGCCTACATAAGTAATGGTGCCTTAAAGCCAGACAAACCTGTTTACAATACACCCCGGGGACAACCGTACAAAAGGGGATGCGAAACATATGATCATTGTCGGCTCAAGTAGGAACTTAATTCATCTTGAAGATCCAAGATTGAATTAATGATGTCAATATGGCAGGCTATGATCCCTCTTATCTATCTATGTAATCTCTATCTTTAATTTTGTTCATCTTCGGACTTTGTAATATTAATCTTCAGTTTTATAAATAATCGAGCTAGCAAGTGTGCAACGGAACCATCATCAGATTCAGAGGGTGAGCTTTTGATGGTCGTCGGCGAGTCGGAGAACAGCCTCATGAGGTAACACCTTAGACCGAGTGTAATAGTCAATAAACCCCCGTTCAAACCGTACGGGATGTAATGCGTGCAGTTTATATCATATGGTTATGTATTCAAAAGCTTGTGATGAGTCTAATGTCTTTTTTGTTAGGATGCCAAATAATTTTATCTGTGTCAATTAATAAATAATATTATTGCAGAAAAAATATATATGTAGCCTGAATCAAATTAACCAAAAAATACGTAACTTAAAAAACCTTAGACCGAGGAGATAAAGTCGTTTCTAACAGTGTTCTGATATACGATATGCGGTTTGCGTGCAGCTAGAATACTACACAGTGTACATTCAATTCATTTTACAACATCTTCTACAACCTCATATATATTATATATTATGATAACGCATTATATACTGAGATATCGTAGTATATATGGTTTATCATAGTGTATTAAATAAAAAAATTCATATTTTTAAAAGAAAAAATATATTATTGTATCTCAGTATATACTTCATTAATTTCAAATAATTAACTGTATGTATTTTAATAGAGAGTGCATAATTATTATTTTTTAAAAGAAAAATTGTGTAGACTTCAAGCAAGATTGCATATCCAAACGGGGACTATAGACTAAAATGTATTTCACTGTGACCTTTCTCTTTTGTTATGCATCAATAGCCCAGCCCAAACAGGCAAACACAACCCGACCCGGCCCAGTCCACAACCCCGAAAACATATAAATCTTATTTTATTTAATCTTTACTCATTTCATTTTAAAAATCATTTTTTTTAATTCGGTTCGATTTTCAGGTTAGATGTAATTATATTTTGATTTAATATGAGTTTGTAAAAAACAGAACCAAATCGACCGAATTACACCCCTAACTAAAACTAACCAAAATAATAGTAGACTCACCTCTTCACCCATTGAATCCCCTTTTAGAGCTTCAAAATGTCATTTTTTTTTAAATTTTCAAATGTTGGCTGGTTAAAACTCTAGCCAGAGTTAACTTGAAAGATAGCATCTGATAGGCGATGTCCACATTTAGCTCTCTTTTAATATCTCCATTAGAACAACATTTTTACATGTTATGTAAAAGTTTGACACTAACTTTTTAGTTAACTCATCCACTAGAGATTGCTCTAAAGATTGAGATAAAAGAGTTAAACATAATATATGGGGAAATGATATGTGTAGTCAACCATGTATACAATCTACATTGATTTTTCTTTTATATATATATATATATATATATATATATATATATATATATATATATATATATATATATATATATATATATATATATATTCGTCCATTAAAATACATAATATATATCATAAAAGTAAAATACACACTAATATACACTAATATAATTTTTTATTTAAAAATTAAAAATAATACTTTTTCTACAGTGTATAGGAGATAAACTTTTTGTTCTCTTAAATTGTAATAATTTATCATTGAAATCTTATTTATTTTCTGTATTAGACCCAATAATCCAGCCATGAAAATCATCACATCACATATGTGGGAGTAAGAAGGGATAACTTGAAGTTCTCATAGATCAAACAAAATTAAAAACAATCAACATCAGGTCATAGATCAAACCAAAAATAAAAACAATTTATTGTTAAAGAAGATAGATTGTAATATGTAGTGGGTGCTTGAGAATAGTCTCACATCAAAAAATTGAAAAAGATTTTCCACTTCATAAGTAAACCCACCCCTAGAAGGGTGTATTGAAAAAGATAAAGGGGGCACCACACATGCTACACATGTTACATGTGTACGTGCATACGCATGTAGGCGCATTTTGACACATTATTAGGCGCATGTGGAATAACATAATAATTTTTTGCTGGATTTTGAATTAATGACACAACAATCATTTCTCAAATACCCGCATCCCTTCAGAATAATAACTGAAATAATCTGAAGAGATGCTTAAGCACCCCTTCTATTATAATAGAATTTTGAAAGGTTGCAAAGACTGTTGAAGAAGATTGTAATATGTGAAGTGGATACTTAATGAATAGTCCCACATCGGAAAATTGGAAGAAAATTTTTCAATTCATAAGTGAATCCACTTCTAGAAGGGTGTCTTGGAAAAGACAAAGGGGGGACCACACATGCTACACATGCTACATGTGTACGCGCTTACGCGCGCGTACGCGTGTAGGCGCATTTTGGCGCATTATTAGACGCACTTAGCACTTGTTTGTTCTACATGAAAATGAAAAGAAGGTTTGTAAATTGGTTAAGTCTCTATATGGTTTGAAGCAAGCACCAAAACAGTGGCATGAAAAGTTTGATTCTGTGATTTTATCACATGGATTTAAACAAAATAGTGCTGATAAGTGTATTTATTCTAAATTCACTTATGAATATGGTGTAATAATTTGTCTTTATGTAGATGACTTGTTGATTTTTGAAACAAACATGAAAGTTGTTTCTGAGACCAAGAAGTATCTAACTTCAAAGTTTAAAATGAAGGACTTGAATGAAGTAGATACTATCTTAGATATTAAAGTGAAGAAACATAGTGGGGGCTATGCATTGTGTCAGTCACACTACGTAGAAAAAATGCTTCTTAAATTTAATCATCTTGGAATAAAAGAAGCAAATACTCCTTATGATTCTAGTGTGAAAATGACTGAAAATTCTGACAGATCTGTTGCACAACTTGAGTATGCAAGTGCAATAGGTAGTTTGATGTATGCTACCCATTGTACAAGGCCAGATATAGCATTTGCAGTTTGTAAACTGTCAAGATATATGAGTAACCCTAGTGTCATGCATTGGAAAGCAATAGGCAGAATTCTTGGTTACTTGAAAAGAACCATTAATTTGGGCCTATATTATTCTGAATTTCCAGCAGTACTAGAAGGATACTCAGATGCTAGTTGGATTACTAGTGCAAGTGATAATAAATCCACATCTGGGTGGGTGTTCACTATTGGAGGAGGAGCAATCTCTTGAGCTTCTAAAAAACAGACGTGCATAACTCATTCAACTATGAAATCTGAGTTTATAGCACTTGCAGCAGCAGGCAAAGAAGCAGAATGGTTGAGAAATATGCTTATAGATATAGAGTTGTGGCCACAACCAATGCCATCTATTTCTTTGTACTGTGACAGTGAAGCTACTCTGTCTAGGGCTTATTGTAAAATTTATAATGGAAAGTCTAGACACATTAGCCTAAGACATGAGTATGTGAGACAATTGATAACAGATGGTGTTATTAACATCATTTATGTTAGGTCAAGTAATAACTTGGCAGATCCTTTAACAAAAGGATTATCAAGAGACCTAGTAAAAGGTACATCCAGTGGAATGGGATTAAAACCCTTTCTTTAAATCACTAGTAATGGGAACCCAACTTGATCTAGAATAAATTCTTGCATCACGTTTAATGGGTAATAACAAGTTACTAATGTAATTGTGAGCACTGATATCAAGCCATTCCAGAATGATCAGTGCAAACTGCTACGTTGATGAGATTGAGTGTGAAACTCTTAATGAAGTTCAAATTATAAAATGTCTAAAGTAGCATAATGATTTTAAGTGTGTGAACACTAAATAATATGATTTTATTTTTGCTGGATTTCATAATTTTGAAATCCAGCTTAATGACTGCATCCCTTCAACTGTTCACAACAGTTATCTACAGGTGATAACTGACATAAATGAAGAGATGCAAATGCACCCCTTTGTCTTGTAACAGAATTTTGAAAGGTTGCAAAGGCAACCCTTCAAACCCTATTAAGTATGTTCATTGAACAGATCAGAATATCAGTTTTAGTTCGAGAGTGTTGTGAGAGAGTTCCTCAGAGTTGCTATCTGCAGAACTCTGAGTTTGTTGTATCCTGGAAGTGAATTGCTTGTGAACCCATTAGCAAACTCTCAACGAGTGGGGGCAATTATCACTTTAAGGATAGCGATCCTTCTTCGCGCCTATTAAGTCTGGTTTTTGAAATATTAGATTATCAGTTTTTGTTTTAGAATGTTGTGAGAGTTCTTCAGAATTACTATCTGCAGACTCTCAGAGTTTGTTGTATCCTGGAAGTGAATTTGTCAGAATCTCTTAGCAAACTCATATAGAGTAGGGGCAACTATCACTTTAAGGATAGCGAATCATCGCGCCTCAAACTCAATCATTTTCACTTTCCACCAAACTTTTTCTACATTTATATCATCCCATTAAGCTATAGATTTTATAAAAGTCGATCGAGAGTATACAACTTTTATACTTCTATACTTAACCAAAAAAAATCAAAATCAAAATCTCTCTCTCCTTCGTTCATTCAATTCGTTATAAATTTTCTTTCTTTTGGGGATCCAATCAATTAAGGAAGTCGGAGGTAGATTGAAACCGTATTCAGAGATAACCGGGATCAGCAATCGATGCATAAATCAGATCGAATGGAAATGGAAGCGCAGGTTTTTATTTTTCAAACCCTTAAAAAGCACACCTACATAAAAAATGATTTTTTTGGATCTTTTGAAGCAGACTCACATGAAAGGTAAAAAAAATCGTTTTTGATGCTGATTTGGGTGTCTCTAAATTTGGTTTTATATAATAATAAAATGAAAGAGTTGATTCTATGAAACTAAAAAATAAAGAATAAAAACAGAAAGTAAAAAAAAATAAAACAAATAAATAAAGCTGAGTTTGGATTGGGTGAGAGAATTAGCTATTGCTCAAAAACTGAGTTTGTAGAAAAATTAAGAAAAAAACTATTTTTTTTAACTCTTATTTATAAAAATGTTAAGTTGTATTTTTTTTTTCTATTTGAAAATGAGTTCTAAAAAATCAAATTCTTACATAGTTATATTGTTCCCAAACTCACATTCAAATGATAAGAGGAAAGTAGGTGGGTATGGTGGTACAGTGATTGTCACTACAATTATAAAATCATATGATAAAGAGGAAATAGTGGGTACCTTATAATAGCACACACTGTGACACACCAATGTTTTGCCAGTGGCACAGACAACAAATCCATACTCCACAAAAAAAACATAATGGTGTGGTGGGTATGGTGGTGGTGCAATAGTTTTAGCTAATTCAATCATATCCATATACTCTTGGACTATACACACACACACACACACAATGGTGTTACATGTGACAGAGAATTTGATAGATGGCTGGATTGATCAATTCACTGGTGGTGGTGCTTCTAGTGGTGGTGACGACATCAGAGATCGTCGTCGCATCATGGGCTCTTCGCGATGGCGCAAGTTGCAACAATTCTATCGCAGAGTGCCATGGAGAGAAGGAACTACTTCTAATCATGGGCGAGTCGGAGAACGGTCTTGAGAGATCTCTCTTAAGCTTTGAAGATTCAAGCTTAGCCTACTGGGCAATCAACAACCGTGACCTACCTGCGCCCATTGTGGAACCTGGCCAACCATACACTAAACATGTTAATCCACCAAATCGAGGTTGTTCTTGCTATAACGGTTGCAAAGGAAATTGCGGGGGCTAGAAATATATGTTTCATTAAATAAAAGCACATGATGATGGTCAATCTTGAAAAAAATTGTATGTCGATATCGCAGGCTATGATCCTAGACATACAAGATTGTTGATAATTATGATTTTTATTTTTAACAACTGAGTATATTAAAAACCGGGTGGCTCTCAACGGGGCAAGGTGCAAACCGGAGAACGGCCTCCGGAGGCTCCTCCAATCCGGGGGACACATAACTTACAAAACCTTAAACCGAGGAAACAGCGCCAACCGGTGAACCGCGAGGGAGCTCGTACTTTGCAACAACGGGATACAACTCTGATCCTAGACGGACTAGAAAAGGACACGAATAAAATGAATTTTTTTTTTCAAAAGATTTGTGTGGGTGTTTATGTAATTTTTTTTTTGGGGGCATGTGAGTGCTATTTCACGTTTTCATTTTCACGTGGCTTCTTATTAGGTTTCATTAATAATTGAACTTTGAGATTAAATTTTGTAAGTGTGGTTTTTTATTTTTTATTTTTTTGGAGGGGGGGGGGGGGGTTGGGTTAATTAGAGGTACCTACGTTCACTCGTCTATTATTTTTAGATCCTTAAATTTTTTTAATTTTGTTAGGTCCTTAAGACAGTGAAAAATTATTTTTAGGTCCCCCAGCTGGATGTTGTTCAAAAATATTGAAAATGCCTTCTCACCCAATTATTTTAGTACACCGTTAATACTCTACAATACATTATTAACGCCCCCAATACATTGTTAACATTCGCATAAAATGATCCACGCCCAATTATTTCAGTACACTATAAATGTTTTTCAATACATTGTTAAGTATTTTCAGTATACGCTGTTATCACTCTCCAATACATTGTTAACCTTTACACAATTGGGCGAGAGCATTTTTGGTATTTTAAACAATATCTGATTGAAGAGACCTAAACATAATTTTTCAACATCTTAGAGACCTAAAAAAAACTTAAAAATTTTCAGGGGCCTAAAAATAAAATATGGATGAACGCAGGAACCCCTAATTAATTTCTCCCTTTTTTATAAGCATCAACTTAATTAATTTCTCAGCCTTACAATATGGTCACATTAGAAGTTGAGTTTAGGTTGGATTACTCTGACCGAACTAGACATATCAATCACACATTTCAAATTAAAACATGTCATATATGTCACATTTCTGCGTCTAAAATTATAAACTAGAAATAGTTAAAAAAATTAAACAAAAAAATATTTATTCAGCAGAAATTGTTGACCCAAATGAATAGTATCTAATAAACAATGGATGATGTGAAAAGATACAAGCATTGCTGTAAGATATGACAATAGAGTGGGTTTTCCTGATAATTACCTGACCTAATCGATCTCCAATGAGTTATATATCTTGTTAAATGTATCATATAATTTTTTACTTTTGATATAAGTAAGTTCATACTATATATCTCATTTATTGAAAACATATGAGTTGTTATATGAAACATACACCTTAACAAAATTTAGAACGCACGAGGACTACGCATTCCAAAATGAAACTGCATGGATAGACCACACAAAACAGTGCTTTTTGTTATATACTAGTTGTTGTGTATGTGCAAATGCACATAGACAAAATGTAATATATGTAATGTCAAAAAAATTAGTACAATAGTATTTTCACAAAATGTAATTTATTATTGTATAATTGCCATGTTGTGTTTGTCATAACTATTTATAAGACTTATTATTCTATTATTTTCCTATATGCAAATATTTAGGATTTAGGTTAGGATTCAAAAGTTAAGGTTTTATTGATTGACATTACTGATTATATTGTACAATTTTTTTTATAAGATTTTGGTGTAACTTTTCACTTCAAAAATCATTTTGTTATGAATTACAAAACCCAAATGAAAATGACGCCTTTTTCTTTTTCATTTATAAGGTCATAACATTGACAAATTGCATATAATATATTTTTTGGTTAAAAAATTTCATGTACTAAATTTAATGTTAAACAAGTTTATTTTAAAACACTAACACACAAAAAGGATAATAACAAGGGAAGATGACCAAAAAAGTTTTCAAAAAGTTAGAAATACCTAAATCAGCCACTTTTTAAAATTATAACTAAAAAGTCTCATTTTACAATTTTGGAAACACAAAAGACTAATATACCCTTATGCAATTAGATCCTTTAATACATTTCATATCTCTTAATTTTGTTAAAATATTTTAACCTCTTAATTTAATTAATATATTTCACACATTTTCATGTAAATCAATTTTTTTTATTGTAAATTCTTTGTGGATTTTGTGAAATATGTACCAATATAATTTGAGTTTTTGATGATGGACTCCATTAAATGTTTTTTTTAAAGGGATATGTACTTATCATATCATAAAAATATGTAAATAGCCAAAAATAAAAAAATGTGAATAAAGATTTATAATAATAAAATATCATCTGCCGCATTGGGGCACAACATAGATTTAAATTACGTATTATGATTATACACAATTAAAAATGATAAACAATATCATGTAAGATATATATAAGAAACACACAGTATGATATATAATAACAAAACCTATAAGAGGTTTGATTTTAATCATGTATAGAGAAATTATTGTTTTGTATGAAAAATAGATTTTTAGTGTGCAATAAAGAGGGATATTAAAAATTTAATTACATAAGGGCATATTAGTCTTCTGTGTTTTCAAAACTGTGAAATGATATTTTTTTAAGTATAATTTTTAAAAATGATTGATTTGGGTATTTCAAACTCTAAAGAGATTTTTTTATCATTTTCCTTAATAACAAATGGTTGAAAATATACCACAAAAATAGAAGTAAATATGCTAATGACAATCAAATTGACACAAATAAGAACTTTTTATAAAAAAAAATATTTTTGTTAGAGACAATTTAGGATATATTAGATATCATTTGATCTTGAAAAATACAACACAAAACAAATTTGATGGAACATACCACCACTGCCACCACACACAAAAATACACGGCTGATAGTAATCTCTATTTTTTAAATCAATATATAACAACACAAAGATTTAAGAATCCAAATAATCCCTTTTTATATATATTCATAGTTTTCACATTTTCATAATTTATTTTAGCATTACTTATTTTTTCATTTAATTTTTTCAAATTGTGTATTCACACTTCTAGAAACCATGGTTTGATTCAATTTATTTATTTATTTTCTTAACAATACATATATTGTCCTTTTTATAAATATTTATGCAACTAAATTTGTTACTGAATTACATACAAAGGAAAAAAATAAAAAAATAAAATGTGCTTGAAATAAAACTTACTAAAATGGATTCAAAACAATGAACCGTAGAAATGGAAAAAATAGAAATTGAGTGAAGCCACACTCACAATTTTTGGATTTGTTGTTCATTGGGTTGGACCACTATCTCGCCTTAAAAGCTGTAATGAGTGTTTATTAAAAATCCTATATAAAAAAAATTTAAAATGTTAAAAAAAAATTGTATATCTTATAAATAAATCATATAATCATATAGATTACATGTTGACTAATGGATTGTGAAAGAACTGATAAATCATATATATCACAATTGAAGATGGCAAACAAGAAAAATAGAGAGATTATGAAAAAACTAATTGCTAGGACAACAATGAAAATATAAAATGATTAGTATTATGTAATTCACAAAGGAAAAAAAATATCAATTGAATGCATTGCAATTATATACATTCAATTTTTTTTTTATGATGAATAGGAGAAGAGGAAAATCAAACATTTGATAAGAAACTGAGAACTTTAATGTTATATGACTTTATTCTTTTTTTTTCTTCATTATGTAGTGGTGAATGCACATATTAATTTAATCAATTTTAAAATCAAATAAATATATATGTTGGAATAATAATTATGCGGTGTGATGAATATTATTTTTCATTATAAAACTTAATGAGTCTTTGCTTGTCATCCAACAACGATTTCATCACTACAAAGACCCAATAACATTGTTAGACAATTGAGAACTAATAATTGTGACTATTTTAAAGGTTAGATCGGTTATTAAAATCAATTTTTTCATATGTATGGATGAAATTGATAAAAAAAAATTTAAAAAAAACAAAAAGTTTTTATTAGAAATATGGTTGTCAACGATGAGCGTCCAAGAGCCAAGTTATGTAATAGTTGAAATTTATATTAATATTTTTAGCTTTTAACAATATATTTATGAAGAAATGTAATCCTCAACCACTTAACGTGAATACATGATTTTTTCAATTGTCACATCATATCAGAGTCCAAATTTTTTATTCATCAGAGCATAGTCTAGTTGATGATTAAAGTATGTTGTTATTTTTATGGTGTTTATGTTGTGGTGAAAGGGATAATTCATTTTTTGTTATATATATATTCTTTTTATAAATAGAAGACTATATTAGCTTTAAGGATATATGTTCATTTAGGATGACCATTTTTATAAAGTTAAATTAAATTGAACTTGGTCAGGTTGTTTGTTATTGAATTTCCATTTTTATAAAAAACTAAACCCAAAATTAATTTTAAAATAAATATATAAATAAATTTGAGTATAATTACATCGAAACTAAAATCCTAATAAACTCATAGAAAAAATTTAAATCACCCAAATAAAAATCTACTCTTAAATATATATTAGGCGCAAAATTTTCTTATTTTGTTCTTTTCTAGGATAGCTCATTGTGTAATTTTCAGATTTTCTTGCTTTGCCTATAACCAAAAAAAGGATTGAAAACAAGATGTGAGGTAAACAATCATTCCAGAGAGTAAATGAGGATATTGGGTTAACTTTTATTCATTTTATTTTTAGGTTGAATTTTTAACACACAAGCATATATGTTATCATGCCTCTTCAATTCACACCTTGAATTAATTATTATATGCCTTTAATATCTCATATAATCAATTGTGATTGTGGTTTACCAAGAGTTTGTGAGGATTTACATGAATTTTAATTGCCTTTAAATGAGTGCCCTTTAAATGGATTTATTATTGATTGATTTTAATTATTCTTTAAATGAGTGCCCTTTAAATGAGTAAATTTATCTACAAATTACTTTGAAAGTTTGTAAAAAAAATAGAAAATCAAAATAATTAATATTTGTTCAAATGACAATCCAAGACTACAACCAGACAAGTAATATTTGTTCAAATGAAAGTAACCAACCAGATAAGTAGCGGACGATAATACACTATAATAAGAATATAAGAAGATAAAGTCATAAGTAATCGAATGTAGAATAAATATGACAAGTAAATCAAAATATCTTATTTATTCTTTTTATAATGTTTACAAACCGTTAAGTACAAGACATCTCAATATAGAAAAAAATTCAAAAAATTGAAATTTAACAAAGATTTAAAAATGAAATCAAACTTTTTAATCCATATATCTTTGAGTCTTTAATGTGCGATATATAACATAAGGAAAAGTTTGTTTTCTGGATCAACATACATAAGGAACAGAATTAATTAAAAAAAACAATCTATCTCTCTTTGAGTCTTAATTTATATACATAAACAAAAGGAACAGAATTATCAAATGAAATTTTTTCATAAACACATAAATAAATGTTTACTAAATTTCATAAACATTAGATATGCATCTCTATATTTAATAAATGAAATTTATTGGGGACATTATTACCAAATCAAACATTTGCATACGGTTTTTTTTTCATGAATGCATGCACATAGAATGTAAATGTGCATGAAACAATTGCTTGTGTTAAAAAATAAAAACTCTCCATTATATATTGAATGTGATGTTTAAATGACAGACAATTATGTTATTGCTACATCTATCCATTCATCCTCTCACAACGGAAAATTATTTAATATTAATTTGAGAGTTGTAACCAATTCCATGTTAATTAAATGGTTAGTGTGTGTCCAATATATAAGTGTTTATATAATGCCTTTATGCATTTAAATATTTGGTTCTTAAAATGTTTAAATAATTACGAGTATCTTATTATATTTTCTTTATTTTTATATGTTTTTTATTTTAGTCATTTAAATCAAATCAATGTATCGATTATTAATTATTATTCTTGTTCTTTCCATTTGAAATTATTATTTCTAATAATCTTTGGCCTTTTCAATCTCAAAAAAAAAATCCAAAAATCCAAACAATGAAAAACACCCACATCAAACAAATACATATAGAAAATTTTAATTTTAAAAAGTAAAAAATTCTGAATTAAAGTGAACTGAACAATACATACAATTTTTAAAAAGTATCAAATATTAACGTAATATTGATTAATTATAGAATTCAAATATATATTATGATTGTATATATATATGTAAAATAAATTGTAAGTAAATCAATTTTTAATGATCAATATTCATATTTTAAATACATTGAAATCCAATCCCATTCTAATCGTAACCCTTACATATTAGATGGCGAAGACCAAGAAATTCAACTTCAAAGTATTACAATGATATGAATAAATTATAGATGACATTACAATGATATGAGTGAATTCTCATAAGATTGAATAGAATTGAAGGGGTAAAATAGTAAAATGGTTGTCATTAAATAAAGGGGTGTAATGATGAAATGGATTGTGATGTGATTAAATTGATTGATAGGGATAAATTGGTCATTTGGCGGTTTTTTGTGTTAAGGGACTTTTATATAGTAATATAATACAGATTTGGTATGGGAATATATATTAATGTATTTACTTTGCAAAGTTCATGTGTGTTTTGTTTTTATGATGAACCTAAGGTGGAATGAGCCATATTTATGACAATGAATGTGCATGTGTGAATTTCAATGATCTACCTAGATGAATACATGAACCTTTGCATAGAAAAGAGAAGAGTCTCATACATGTATTTTGAATTTACCACCACCATTAACTATGGAACCATGAACCATGCATAAAATAATTGTAAATCGATTATTTTCAATTAATTTGGGATCTTGAATTTGGGAAGAACTCTTGAGTTATCTAGAGGCCTATATAAAGAGACTCATGTATCCCATTTTATCATCCAAGTCACAAAGTGCGTATCCACGCAAAGTGAGAGAGGGTCTTTTGTGAGAGTTTGTGAGAGACAGCCATGATGTCCTTTTAATTCAGTAGCTTGAGTGCCTTTGTGGTGATAGAATTCTTAAGTCAATTTTTTATTCCACCTGAGTGTGCACTCTATGTCAGTTTGTTGGATCTTGGGGGCGGTTTGGTTTGAGACTGCTGCACCAGGAGAAGCTGAATAACGCCTTAAGCATCGCAGCGAGCTCCGTCCATCCATTCATCTCTCACTCCTTTTCATTCTCTCTATTGTGTCAGTATTTTATTTTGCTGAATTTTTGTATTTCAACCATTATTATCTAATCCCGTAACACAAACAAGAGAGATTTCTAGAAGACTTGGGATTTTATCTGTTTCTGAGGATTAATATCCAATTCATTGTTTAAAGGGTTTCTTGTGAATTGATTAAGTTACAAAATCTGATACAGTATGCCATACTTATAGTAAGATGAAATCAATCCAAGGATTGTAAGTGAATTCAAACAAAATCGAAATGAACACCTCTGAAATACAAGATATAAAATCCAAGGATTGGGGGAGATGTAATTTAAGTGGGTTTAGATATAATCTAATCATCTTTGCATTTTAATTAGTAACAATTTTTTCCTCTTTCATGTTTTGCAAAAAGATGAAAAAGATTAAACTAAGACCCTAAGTAGAAACATGGAACTGCAACAAAAGAGTTCATAGAACATAATAGTTTTTAGAAATCCAAATAGATTAGCATACAAACAATTATAATGAAATATCATCATTAGTACTCAACATAATGATTGTATGAAAATGACCTATGTACAACTTCATCAAATATTAAGGAGAAACAGAACCTATTAATGAACCACAAATTTTATTTAAAGCAATTGAAGATCTCAAGTGCCAAAAACTGTTGCTTGTCATACCATTGGCTTATCAGCAGTTCTCGGAACAATTAGGTCTCTTACCAATATACCTATGATATTAATAACTTGATCCTAACCATAAAAAGTGAATGAGATTGATATCACAGCATATTCAACCAAGTTCCACACCAATCACCAAAGTCACTCTAAATTTTCTAATCCTCTGCAGTCCCACACCAGTCACCCTTAATTTACCAAAAAAAGAAAAAAGAAAAAGGAAAAACCTTTTCCCACTACCTACCAGAAAAAGGCCAAACATCCCATGGAGTTGAATTAGAAAAAGTTTTTTTTTTCTTGATATCGGAGGGATTCCTCGTGGCTGACCTTACGATGGTGCTTCCCGTATCTTTATCTGGGCCAACTCCACATGCAATGTTCTTAATTTGGTGTCCCTGGCACTATAAATATGTAGCACTAGTTACTGTTTTGTTACATGTAACACACACACACAGACAGAGAAAAGCAAGATGACTAGGGGAACACCTTATTCTTCTCATCCTTCAGTACTAGCTGTGCTGGTGTTGCTTCTGGTGGCGGCGGTGGTGATGACAGCGAACACCGTTGTCGCATCATCCACTACAAGAAATATAGTCATTAACTGCGAAATATTTCGTAGCAAAAAGGTGGATTTTCGCAGCAAATAGTCTTCCTCGACGAAATAATTTCGTAGCTATTTTCGTAGTAACTACCTCGTCTGGGAAGACATTTTGCTGCGAATTTGTAATTTCGCAGCAGAAAGTGATCTATTGAGACGAAAATAAATTCGTCGCAAAAGATAATATTTCGCAACAAATATTCACCTTTTACAACGCATAAATTTTCGCAGCAAAAGGTATCATTTTACGACGAAATATTTTCGCAGCTAAAAGTATATAAATTTAATTAATAATCAAATACATACCATTTTCCTACGAAATAAATTCACAGCAAAAGGGTACCTTTTGCAACAAACATTTTATTCGTAGCAAAAGGTGACGTTTTGCGATAAAAGTATTTCGCAGCTAAAGCTAAATAAATTTAATTAAAAATAAAATACAGACCTTTCTCTACGAAACATTTCGTAGAGAAAGGTCATTTTATTGTTGAAAAGGCTTTTTTTGATATTTTTATGTTATAATTAAATAAATATTTAATGACAACAATAATAATAAAAACATTCCAAGTTTCTAATAAAAACTAATTGTATATATTACAGATTTTTATAATATCTTTTAAATGAAAATACAAGAGACTAAAGGATCTCCGAAAGAGTCAGATGGCGTTGATTTAAATCCAGGCTGTTGAGGAACTCGAGGCATCTGAGGTTGGAGAGTTACGCATGTGAGGATGCCTAACTCATGAAATCTTTCCAGCAACGCTATCATCATTGGCTGTAGGGTAGCCAGTGTCTCCAACTGTGCTCACTGAGTCTCCATATCATGAGCATATAAATCCTAAAATTCATGGATTTCATGTTTTTATAAATATCTGATCATCAAAAAATAAAAAAAGTATACAGCATCAACATCTTTTAACAAGCCAGAGACAGATACAAAGATGAAATATAATTAATAAATGTACATGATATAATCATCATTACAGAAGAAAAAAAAAGACAAAACAAAAAAAGATAGCTATATGTTAAACTAGTAAGCATATATCGTTTAATAAGCATACTCGTGAGAGTTGAAGTTAAAAGGCATGATTGACTAAGGTGCTAGTTGGTGAATTGAAATAGGTCAAGCCACACTCACCGCACTACCCAATACCCATAGATAGTTCTCCCCTACCTAATTAGAGAAGTCAATCAGAACCAATTGCTTGTTCATGTTCTTTTAATCTTTTTTTTTATCTGATCATCTTAATCATGTTTGCAAAATAAAGTTTCTTATTGGAAATATGCATCAAGCATCTAGTTAGTCTCACTAATAACAAGCTTTTCCTTCATGGTTCTTAAATCTAATACTTGATGGATGATGCATTAACTCTCAGCTCTACTTTATGACATTTGGATGCACTATAAAAACATTGAATGAAAAGATGCATCAAAGCTGGTCCACTTCATTCTGTCTCCAACTTTACATATGCAATTATGATGTCCATCCATGATTTTCACCCAAAAGATGCTGTGTTATAAACCCCTGTTTTATTAAGCTATAGGCTTGCAGACCATTTTCACAGAATGTTGTATAAACCATGGAGGCATGAGAGCTGCTGTCTTTGTATTGAGTCTCTCTCTTTCTCTTTCAAATCAACATTTTTTTCTAGTCTGATGATTTATCACATATATATGTCTAATGCAAGTCATTGAACTGATGGTCCTCTGTCTTTTTATTGATTTCATTCCTTTGTACAGAGAAGACATTGAAGCATTCTGTTGCAAAAAAATATTGAATTCATGGATTTTATATTACCTCATAGATGTGGGGCATTTTCAGTCAAAGCCATGAAAACCTGAAGATTTATATGAATTTCTGGAAAGATGAGGTAGCTTCTTGATTGCCAGGATGCTGGACGCAAAGGCGGAAATTGAAGCTAGAACAAAGGCTGGTATGTTTCCTCCCCCAAACAGAGCGTCCCATGGGCCTGCTCCAAGAGATACGATCATCTGAAATACAAACATACCAAACTAAGTCTTAGGACTGACTCATTCAGAGATGAATATTAAGGTTCTCTCACCCAAACTAAAAGAAAATCAGTCAATGTAAAATCCAATTGAACTAAGGTAATAATGTATCCAATCTGACGCCAACATACATAACTTGGTAGCTTCATAGTGAAAACATTGAGAATGATGGAGATATGACCTCAAGGCCTCTAATTGAATTGGAAATTTTTTTTCTGAAAATTTTCATAATACAATTTGCAATGAAATTCAAATGAAGCTGAATGACAGTGATCCTCATGCCTAACATTGATGACCTGTAATTTTTCTCCTAGAACCCTATCTGGATCATCAGGAATCAAAGCAATCATCAAATCCAATGTACCCAATCTTACAAATAGTTAATTTCTTCAAGGAAATGTACACATCTTGAGCAAAACATTCTCCAATCTCAAAAAATAAAATTAAAAATCAAGAGGAAGTTGGGATTTCTAATAACAAGGTTCAACAATTAAGAGAAAACAACAGCAATTATATTTACACAAAGGAAACAACCTCGACAAAAAAGTAAACAAGTTACATAACCTGACATGAACCACTGGACAAGTGGAAGAACTCACGAATTAATTGGCCAATAGCTTATAAGTTGCAAACATCTCAATGATAATCTCTTGAACTAAAAAAGGCCATAAACCATATCAGTTCTCCATATCTCATGGTGCTGGTATGGGGGAGATTCAATACAGTTACAGTATTTGGCCTTTTTCTTTTTGCACAGAGTGCCCATTCTCTGTCTCTTAAACCCAGGATATTGTCCTTTAACTATGGCCGCTAGAATATTTTTCTTGAACTAATTCAAAGAATCTTATTTTCAAGAAATAAAGCATAACTGTCTAAATGCTAAGTATATATGCTCTTAATAAGCAAAATAACAGAAGCATCTGGAATAAGATAAATTACAAATCATATAAGGAATCTGTATCAAAAAGAAAAAAGGAAAACCATGAAAGCAGATAAAGCATACAGTTGGATGTAAAGGAAACAGAGTATTCTTCATGTTAACTTAATAATAGAAAAGATTATTGGAAGGTAAAAGCAGCAAGCAACTCAGAGTACTACGACATATTTTGCAGTTGACATACCCTAGTAAGGGCCATGATGAGCAGCACCGAATGAATCACAGGTGGCAAATGTCTCATACTAGTCAAAATATTGACCAGTACAGAACCAACACCATTAGAAAAGTCTTCATCTGCCTCCTCTTTAACAATCAATTCGTGATCAAAAGCATCTTTGGAATTGGTTTTACCAACTAACGTAGGATTTCCAAAAGTGGTACTTGATGGGTCGAGGTGAGAATGTGGAGCACCATTCAATAAGGGTGCCGAATCAGATAAGATAGGTGCTGGTTTAGCAATTAATGGGACCTCTGTAGCAAAATTCAGAGTGACATGTGTACAGAACAATAGGAAAACCTGTGCAGATAAAGTGAACTTGGTTAGAAATTCGATAGGAACAAATAACTATATATCTACCCCAAAATCTTGAATTTATATAACTAGTATATAACTAGTATCCCTTTCAACTTTGCCTATGTTATTTATATATAGTAATAGATGGCTATTTGATTGTTTATATATGATTTGAAGCTAAAAGGCATGACTAACTAAGGTGCTACTTGGTAAACTGAAATAGGTCAAGCCACACTCACCCTACTACCAATAAAAAGATAGACAGAGTAAAGTCTAACTCCATACTGCCCAATGAGATTGAGGCATTTTATGAAGAACCCCAGTATGAGAGTGAACCAAGTTCATGGAAAGTAAATATAGTCACAAAAACCACGATGATTTTTTCACTCACCAAGATCTCAAGCTTAGTATTATTGCCTTCCTTGATAATCTCATTGTCAGTCAGTGAGAGGACCAGCTGATTTTATCAAAAGCCTACAAAATCAAATCCAAAAACAGAAACTCATCATATCTAATGCTACAATTGACATATTCCAATCAAACTAATATAAAATTATAAGTAAAAAAACAACAACAAAAGAAAAGAACACACTGTACAATTTACCATACCTTAGAATTGATCTTTAACAAGACATTTGTTAGATATTGATCATTGATTTTGTAGGGGCAATGCATTGTGTAACTATTCCTAGTTCATGAAGATTTTTCTTTTTCCAGGGCCCTAGAAAAACATAAAGAAAACAAATACTGAAATAATCGTAGTACTAATTGTATAGATCGTCAAACATAAATATTCCCCTTACCATAGATATCAGAATTCTTTTTCTCCCACAAGACAGAGGAAAAATTGTGGAGGACCAGGCAGTTTGCTATTATTCTTTCAACCATCCGTTCAACTCTTATAATGGGACCAGATCTCCTCCATTTAGGATCCTCATAAAAAATTTGAGATCAAACCCTAAAATTCGAGATCAAGCCCTAAAATTCGAACCGCACATATCAATAAACACTAAAAAAACACAACAGATCCAAAAAAACCCCAGATAAAAGAAAACAATCAAAGAAGAGAAGAGAGAGACCTTGCAAGGCCTGGCAATGTAACCATTCTTCCTGATGGTTCCCGCAGCCAGGTGGTTTAGAGAAGGAGGTGAGCTGGTTCAGCGAAGGCGGCGAGGCAGAGGAATGGAGGCGGCGAGGGGTGATCGGTTCAGCGAAGGTGGCTCCGAAATCCGATCGGTGTTCCTGCGTGACTCCTAATGACGAGCCGCTGAATCGGCGATTGTGAGCAGGCCGAAGGTTGTTTGGAGAGGGAGAAACCCTAAAATGTCTTGTTTTGTTTGGAGAGAGAGAAACCCTAAATTGTTTTGTTTTGTTTTGTTTGCGAGTAGTGGCCCGATGGTTTTGGGTTTTTGTGATTTGGACACGAGAAGTGGCCGGTTGTTTGGAGGGAAACCTAAAATTGAGAGTGAAAACGAGGGAGGGAAGCTCTAAAATTTTTTTTGTTTGACTACAAAGAGTGAAAAGGGAATCATTTAGTTTTTTGTTTCTTTTATTCTTTTATTATTATTGGGGGATTTGTTGATGAAGTGGATCTGTCAAAAAGGCATGACCGTTGATGAAGTAGAATTTGTGGACCTTATATGCATATGTATATCTGTGTGTATATATATATATATATGTATACATATACGCATCTATATGTATATAAGACTAATTTATTAATACAAGTAATGCATTTGTTGTTTTGTATAAGTCATGCATTTGTTGTTTTGTGTATAAGACTTGTATTGAGGGATAACACCCTCATTGTCATAGATAAAGCCTGATAAACAATTCTAACATTTATTTAGAATAGTTATCAGACTTTATCCTAGCTTATCCAGACATAATTATCGAGGTTTATTATGTCAAAACAAACAACTTTTTTTTACTATTCTCCTGTATTCTTTCTTATTCTGGGCTTATTTCTCACGCCAGCCAAGAAAGGATCTTTAATTAATTTTAATTAATTTTTTTCATAATTTTTTTATTAATTTTCTGATATAAAAATAATGACACTTTTTTCATTAGTCACAAATAGTAAATAATATAACAGCAGCATATTAACAAAAAAACATTTATAATTTTTCGTTAATATGTACTTAGAAAATAGATTAATATATATCATCTTCTTAATGCTTGATATATTAGTCTTACACAATAATTATATTTTAAATTTAGTATAAATAAATTTTTATAAATGTAAATTTTCAAGAAAAGATTTTTGAAAGTCTGACTTTGATGTTTAGAGACACTTGTTCTTTAACATGAATTTAATAGAACATATGCATGTTTTTTTTTAATAATAATTTTCCTAGGTCTTATCTAAATATATGATATATAAAAAGATGATATTCAATTCGCTTGGATTATGGAGATACTATATGGTGTTTTGGGTTTGGACAGTGCATTGAATATATGATTGTGATGATGACATTTTATTTGAAATAGTAGTGTACAATAGTTATTCTGTAAGCACGTGTCACAGAGAAATGAGGTTTATGCATGATGGAATGTCAAGAACAAAGTAGATAAAAAATCAATAACTGAAAATCTAACTTGACATTGGACTTCTTAAAGACAAGAACAAGCGAATTGTATATAATATCAAAATGAATATGCTCAAATTTGATAGCAACGAACTTCAATCAATTACAGTGGTTGAAAAGACATAATGTCATTTGGAAATGAGTTCATCAAGCACATGCATGATCCATAATGTCCTTATGAAGATTTAAATAAAATATATATCTTGATTGAATATACTAATTTTTTATCTATATATTCTATTTATATATCTGGCCAAATATATATATATATATATATATATATATATATATATATATATATATATATATACACATTATATATATAAGCGATAACTAAAAATCTATCTTGACATTGAACTCAATAAATACAAGAACAAGCGAATTGTATACAATGTTAAAATGAATATACTCAAATTTGATATCAACGAACCTCAATCAATTACATAATGTCTTCTGAAAAGGAGTTCATCAAGCATATGCATGATTCAAATTCAAATGTCCTTCCGAATATTTAATTATGATAAACACAATTAATATAATAAATCATCAAATTCGATGATGTACTAGTGTAGAAAATAAAGTATATATCTATATTGAATATACTAATTTTTATCCATTTTTTCTATTTATACATATATGAATAAATAGAAAAATATATATGGAAAAAGGACCTTGCTCTTTGTCCAATACAATAAATAATATTTTAATTTTATTATTTATGTTTGAAACTAAATTATAGAAAGTATTTATAGCAAGAAAGATCTCAATCTGATAATGATGCAATGTAGATCATATTTTGATTTTGTAACAAATTAAATCTCTCGAAAATCTCCAAACCTTTTGCAACGAAATTTAATTTCGCAGCCAAAAGTCAAGCATTTCGCAGCTAAAAGCCAAATCTTTAGCTACGAAATACAGTTTCGCAACAAAAAATCACATCTATTACTACGAAATTATGCTACGAAATTATGATTTCGCAGTTAAAAGTTATACCTTTCGCAACGAATTTTAAATTCGTAGAAAAATGTTAAACTATTCCCTACGAAATCATTTTCGCAGGTAAAAGTCCCCTTTAACTACGAAATTTAATTTCGCAGCTAAAAGTTCGTAGCTAATAATCAAATTTGTTGTAGTGATCATTGAGGGCAACTCTCAATGGGGTGAAGTGCAACGGTTCCATCGCAGAGTGCCACATAGAGGAGGAGGAGGAACTTCTTCTGGTCGTGGGCAATTCAGAGAACATCCTCCAGAGGTCCCTCTTAGGTCAACCAAGCGGCTTATCCTACAGGGCCCTCAAAAAGGATCCATCCGTGGGTTCAAATCCTGGCCAATCGTACAATCAGAAGGTTAATCCAAGGACTCGAGGTTGTTCTTGCTATAAAGGTTGTAAAGGACATTGCGGCAGATCTTGAAAAAGGTTGTATGTCAATATGGCATGCTATAATCGGCGGCATATAAGATTGTTGATGATTGTGGTTTTTGTTTTTAGCATCTGAGTATATTAAGAACTGTATTTTAGGATTTCACAAGAGTCTCATATCATGTATCCGTCATGACTGAAAATTTGTGTCCAACGTGATACAAAAATTATATATCATATGTTTTGTGTATTCAAAAACTTTATGATGAGTCTAGTGTAATGCCATTCTTTGCTCTCTTTTTTTGCTCTAATTTTTATTTCAATTTTTTGATGTAGCTTCTTGGAATCGCATCTAAAGAAAATCTGATAAGATTTTCATTAATAACTGAAGTTCGGAATTTGATTTGTACAAGTGAATTTGTTTGTCTATTCTTTTTTTCTTTTTCTTTTTCTTTTTTGGGTAAGCTTCACAACTTAGATGGTTAATTTAGTCTTTGTTGAAATTTGTTAATCCTGGCAATCACACACCAATCACCAAGAGCCATTCTAAAAAAGTCACCCCCCCCCCCCCCCCCCAGCTGTAGCCTAGTGGTTGAGGACACCACTCCCATCCGGGGAGACCCGGTTTCAGGCCTTGTTGGTTGTCGGAAATGTTTAAAAAGCCCTTTGGGCTTGTCTTCTGGGATTTAGCCTATGGTTAGTTTGTGGGTCCATGCTGACCCCCAATCTGTACCAGTAAAAATAAGGTGGAATGTTGTAGCCCTCGCCCCTCAGAAGTTTCTTGGGTACCCAAAAAAAAATCTAAAAAAGTACACAGCATTTGTATGTAATTCTATTTACAATCTTATTTTTTAGGATGATATATAATTTGTTTGATGAAACATGTAAATTATTTTCTTTTTGTGTAAAATAATATGTTTATTTCACCATAGTTTATATTTCATATACCAAGTATATATCTTTAAAAAATCAAAATATGTGAACATTAAATTGAGATTTCATATAAGATTGAATGTAACATTATTCCTCTAAATAAAATAGAAATAATCTCAGCCCTATGAAATGGTGAGCTTCATAAGCAACGTCCAAACTTACTGTAACTGGTAAAAAATTTGATGAATAACTTTTTTTTTAATCATAATTATGTCTCATATGTCAACGGTTACAAAGGTCCCTCTATTAACCTGCCAAGAGTCCTTCTTTTAACCTATCATGAGGTAGTTTGGTTTTATATCTTGTTTTTATGCAAATGTGTCTTAATGATTTACACTACAAGGTGAGGCATTGTGTTTTGCAAAGGAAATCTAGTTGAGGTATTTTTTTGTATTTGGGAACATGATCATGTGAATTTTTTTATATATTTTCCTATAATCAAAATCCAACTTAACAATCAAAAGTATCACAACACATGTGAGAGAGAGAGAGAGATTTTTTAAATATCATATGACTATATGTAGGCTTGTCAACGGCTCGCGGATCAATCCAGACCCAACCTGAACCCAATCTGATAAAAGATGTAAATACCCAATCCGAAAGACCCGACAATCAAAATGGGTCGAGTCTAGATCCACCCTGACCCGATTGACCTTATGGCCCCGAGATCCTATGGCCGGGTCTGGTTTTCTGTCCATTTTACTTGCCTTTACTTTTAATTTGTGTCTTTCTTTCTCTTCTTTTCTTTTTAAAGTCTTTTTAGAAAAGGAGCCACTGATTGATATGTAAAAGTGAAACAACTCAAAAGGCCATTCTTCATACGCATGCGAGAGAATAAATGTGGAACTATTATGAGGTGATTTAAATGACCTAAATGAGAGCTATCAATGTTCAATGAGGCATCACTTGGATTATATTTTCCATTAATTAGAAGTACAGATTCAATCTCTTTAGAAATTACATCTCCATGTGCATGCAAAGAGAGAAGAATCATTAATATATATTTCTATACATGTGTATAGATATTTTTTTTACTTTGGTCTATTTCATATATATCCATATATGTATAAGCACACAGTCTTCTCTGTTTGGGTATTCATGTGTTTCTAATCAAATTGTTTACAAAACAAAGTATACACTGTCACACAAAATAAATTAGTTTTTCTTTTTCTTTCAAATAATAAATTCAGCAAATCCATGTTAATAAATAGTATAGAATTAAAAAACAAAAGGGCCTAATCATGGAATGGATTATTGAGAAGATCATGCAACACCAACAAAAGCAGAGGCCATTAATAAATGAAAAACAAGGGCCCCAACCAACAGCTAGCCGGGCGGGCACTTCCTCTATCATCTTGAAAGTGAAGCAGATCTGGAGCCCAAAAATACCGCTAAAGATTACGATTTTTATGTAGTTATTTTATCATATGATCGTTTGGTCATTATGGTCGATCAGGCAAAATGGGATCTCTCTTCTCCGACCACATGTATCCTATGCTCAGAGGAGCCCGAGAGGATCTAGCATTTTTTTTTGTCATTGTCGGGTTGCAAGACAACTATGGGTGGCGGTAGGTGCGGGCATGGGGATCTCCTTGAACTTCCAATCGACGGAGGAGCTATGACAGATAGGGAACTAGGGAAGGACATGAAGAGGTTGGGTGACAATAGTAAAATGACATGCATTACCCAATCTTTTGCTCCTACGGGCGCATGATCTATTGGCTCACCAGGAACGCTGCCTTGTTTTGTGGAACTCGGGTTTATTGGGAGAATATGTAGAAGCTCTTCTGTTGTTGTGTTCAAGACTGGGGGCATTTCATAGCTGGAGTGATAGGTGAGTTTCCGAAATGGGCGCTTGGTAATCACATATTAGCGAGATGGGGTTGGCGGTCCTTTACCTTGGTTAAATATCTTTTCTAACCAGGATATTGGACAGCAGGGTCACCTTTCTCTTTTTCTTTTTCCTTCCTCAATGTCTTCTCACCTACTTCAAAATTAATAATGAAATCGTGGTAGTTATTTTTATCTTTTAAAAAAAAAATATAAGTCAATGGCATCGTTTTACAAAAAAAAAGAAAAATAAAAGAAAATTAGAGAGAAAATAAAAAGAGATCACAAAATGGAGAATTACCCTAACTATAAGATGAGATCTCCTCATAACTTGAGTTTGAGTTGATTCTCTATCCGAGTTAAACCCATTGACAAATCTATTATACATCCTTAAACATGTCATATCGGTAACATTTCTCGCACAGTTTTTAATTGTTAAGTAATACAAAAATAAATACGTGATTCTAAAAATACAATCTAGGAGTTGTCAAAATTTTCAAACAAAAGAAATCATGTATTTTGCATAAATTATCAACCCAATATCCCAAATAGATATTATCCAATAAATAAGGGATGATATGAAAAGATCCCAACATTAGGATTAGAAATGACAATAGGTTGAGTTTACCCATTGACCCAATCAAATAGATCCTATTAGAGTGGGTTTCGATTGCATAACATGCGTTTGGAAGACTTATTTTTTAACTTCATCCCCACCTAGGACCTTTGTGCTTTGAACTTTCCACTGGATATTCTTCATTCTATTAAAAACTCTTGATGTCCAGGTCTTTCAATGTTCTTCTGCGACATGTGGACACTTCTATCACTCAAAGTGTGTTGCAGAATTGCTTCACCCAGAAAATGAAGCAGCAGCACAGCATCAGAAAAAGATTGCTTCTGGGGAATCATTTACCTGTCCCGTGCACAAATGTGTTGTTTGCAAGTGAGGAGAAAATAAAGAGGTCGACGAGTTGCAATTTGCAATCTGTAGGCGCTGTCCAAAGGCATATCATAGGATGTGCTTACCCGAGTAATTAACTTCATGTGATTTCTCATTTGTTTTGCAATTCGGCATAGATGTTCATGCTTAAATAGCTTAAATACATATTTTTCTTACTCCTTTGTCTTAACTACCAGGACAATTGCTTTTGAGGACAAGGAAAAAGATGTAGTATTTAGAGCCTGGGACGGTCTACTTCCGAATAGCATTCTGATATACTGCCTGTAATTATCATGTTCAATTGTTAATTAAAGTATCATGGCCTTTTCGTACATCACTTATGAGATCAATATTTTTCAGGAAGCACCTGATGGATGAAAAACTTCATATGCCAATCAGAAATCACATAGAATTTCCTGATGTCCCTAAGAAGAGAAAAACAAGTTTTCAGGAACTACGGAAAAATGTGTTGGCAAAGAAGAAGAAATCTGTGTCCAAAGAGATGCCCAGGGAAGAGATTGGTGTAAGGACTAAGACACCAAAAATCTTGGATAAGGTGTCAATTAGTGTGACAGAGAATGATGGATCTTTAAATGCTAGTTCTGGCCAAGCAGTTGATCTTTTCAACAAACAAAAATCATCTGAGAGTACCAAAAAGCCTTCAAAAGAAACTGAAAAATCTGTACTTAAAACTGAAGGACATTCAGTTTCAGCAGAGAATAAGATCACTGCAAGAGAAGACAGGGTCACATTTTGTATATAAGTTTCAAATATCAAAATACTTATAAAATCACACAGATATTTTGTTCAATGACTAATAAGAAAAATATTTGAAGTTAGAGACTTAAAATGAAATATGAAGAAGGGAGGAACTGATCATTATATATCATAGTTTATAGGGATCTAAAAATAAAATCACATTTAACAAACTAACGGTACATGGGCGGATGTTTGAGGGAAAGATTAAATACAAAATAAGCGGTTAAAGTTGAGAACTTTAAAAAAAAAATGAATAATGTAAAGATCGATTCTTAAATAGACATGTTTATAAGAAATTAAAACTAAAAATGACAAATGAAAAACAATGTAGACTGCAATCGAGACCGCTAATCATTTTTATTGAAAAATGATACGTCCAGCCCCATTGAAGCCCCACTTGCAGTGTACACCGGTTTTCTTTTTTATATAAAATCATACACTCTTTAAATGAACTCTCTAAATGAAGTGTACACTGTTATATGAAATGAAGTATACACTAAGATACATTAGTGTTTTTTTTTCAAGTAAAAAAAAAAAGAATTTATAATATATATTATGATAGAACTTTATACTACGTTTATCATAACATACGTTATTATGAAATTACAAAACGGGCTGCAAAATGGAACGAGTGTATCAGCGCTCCTTTTCATTTAGCACAGCCCAAACGCCAGCCGACCCGGCCCAATCCACAACCACCTCTCCCCTTCTCTCCTCCTCCGAAGTCCAAAAACACCGAATTTTCAGATTCTCCTCACAAAAACCCCTCTCAAAAACCCTAGAAAAAGAAGAAGAAGACAAATGTCAACCCGACGAGGCCCTCCGAAGCACCAAAACAGCTACGCCTGGCAACCCCATGCCGGATGCAAGAAGAACGAAACGGTACAAACTCATCTCATTCTCTCAATCCCTCGAAATCTTTCTCTCTGTCGTTCATTCAATTCATTCTAAAAATTTGTTTGTTTTTGTGGTTTCAATCAATTAAGGAAGTGGGAGGTAGACTGAAACCCTATTCAGAGATCACCGGGGTCTGCAATCGATGCAAAAATCAGATCGAATGGAAGCGCAGGTTTTTTTTTTTTCAAACCCTTAAAAACAGACCCACATGAAATAAAAAATCGTTTTTGATGCTGATTTGGGTTTCTCTAAATTGGGTTTTATCTTTATTGTTTGGAAGGTATGGGAAGTATAAGCCCCTAATTGAGCCCGCAAAGTGGTACGTTGTGAGATTGTTGAATCGATTGATTGGGTTTCTTTGTTTTTATTTTTGGGGTTTTTTTTTTTAATGGGTTTTTGGTTTTACAGTCAGAAGTGTAGCAAAAGAAATGTTAGGCAGGCTTATCACAATCTCTGCTTTGGTAAAAATTGTTTTTTTTTTTAAGTTTTATTGTCTGTAATTGCTTTATTTATTTATATTTTGAAGCCGATTTTTGTGTGTAGGTTGTGCTAAGGATTTGAATGTGTGTGCTAAGTGTTCTTGCCGCGTCGATCAGATCGTTGGGAGGTGATTAATCTCCTGAAAAAGTAGCTTTTTTTATTATTGGGTTCTTCAATTTTTTATGGGATCATAAGTGTTTTTCCTAAGTGTCATGGTGGTTCATTTGATTGATTAGGGATAGTTCAGAAGTAGAAGAGGAGCGCAAAACACTTGAAGAAGTAAAGACCTTTTTCTGCCTTTTTTTATCATGATGTTAAACTTTGCAATGGTCCAGTTGGTTTTATGTTTTTTTTAATGCAGGCTATCAAGAATGCACGAGAGAGGGATCGGAGAACACTACTTAGGGAGGTAATTCTTGATTCATATTCTATTGTGGGTTTGGTTTTGGTTGTCTTTAATTATTGCAAATGTGTAATATATGTAATTTATAGGTGTGTGTAGCTGGTTAGAAGAATAGGTTATATAACACAGAATCGGGATGGTTTCTAAAATTGTATTATAATAAGTGCATAATGTAATCAATGTATCGATTGCGTGCTTGAAGCTTATGTCTTGTATTGGTCTTACACCCAACACAGGATGGGAGTGATTTCGAGATGAATCGATTCTTTTCTGACACTTGCATGCCTTGGTATATGAAACTTAGGACCACGTTTTTGCTAGCTTGAGTTCTTAAAAAATCTTAACTTTTATACGAATTCACTGTGATCATGTAGTGTTACTGGATTGCATGTCTTTTGCTGGATCATTCATATGTAAGTTAGAGATGTTGAGCTTGCCATCTCACCAAAATCTTGTTTGAATCCACTGCAAGTCTGCAATTGACCCAAGCAAACTCAGAGTTGGAAATTACTGATATTTCTTCTATTCCATCCCAACCATCTCATAAAATACAGAACAAAAAAACTGTCATCGCCTTTGCAAATTCAGAGAGTGGAAGAACATGAGACACATCTTAATAACAAATTATGCTTCTCCACACTTGTCCTCATGCTTCCTTTTAGAGTGATTTGATAATACTGTATCTGCACATCACCATGGTCCGGATTTGTATTTGATTGTTGCGATGACCTGAAAATCCCAATTTTATATAGGGGTAATTCCGGTGACATCACTATTTCCATCAAACCAAAAACATTTTTTTGGGGGGTTGAGTATGCCATGTTTAACTACAGTAATAATGGGAATTACCCATATATGGGTTGGGGTTTTTGGCCATCACAATTGTGGTGTGTATTTTCTTGATATTCACTTCAACTTTTGCCTTCTCAAAAGTATTCCTAATCATGTGATCGGTTGCTCACTCTTCGGCACGATTTAGAAAACAATGTTGATATTAAACACAAAACCTGTAAGAAATCGATATGTGATGTCTACACTGCTCGTCACACAATGCACTGCATTATTCATCAGAGAAAATTTAACACTCATGACATGGTTTCTGTACAGTAAGTGAGACAATGCAGCAGTCATTAGTGATTCCGAAATATGTGACGAATTGCTGAGAAACCTTTGATGAGTGTCTCTGTCTCCCTTGTGTATGCATACAAACACTGTTTTGACTGCTCTCACTGTGATTGTGTCAGATGAACAAAGGCAAGACCACTGGTGGAACGAAGACTCCGAAGGTAGCAGATCGGAGCAGGGAAGGCGAGCTGTTCCCCGCCACATCGATTGATGAATACGTCGAACTGAGCAGAGGAGATGACGGCGATGATGATGTCGAAGACAATGATGAAGGCGAGGCCATCATATGCAGCTAATATGCATTTGGGAAGGGGGGGGGGGGGGATGTGGAAACAAGCACATCAAGAATTTCAGATTTCTACAGGAGTTACTGGCAGTCCAATTTTGTTCTTCAGCATTGTAATACATTGTATTATTGAAGTTTGAATTTCCGAACTGAATTAATCAAAATTTATGCTTTACATTTTCAATGGACATTTTGGGAATGCAATTTGTATCTGTAATAAGCCTCTCAATCATCATATTTATTCAAAGAAATCTGAATTTAAAATATTAATATCTATATCTAAATGGTTTAGCAGTGGAGACAAATAGGAAATCTGAAGTGAATCAGGTGTTTCATGTTTGTGTATTTTGGGAACACAAAGGAGGACAAATTTTGTAGGGGCATTTCAGGAACAAAAACAGAGGTTTATTTAGGGTTCTATCACTCTCACCATCTTCTCTTTCAATTTTTTTTTCCTTCAAAATGTGGAGATCTCCGCAACTCCGCGTCCTCCTCCGCTTACGCTGCTCCGCCTCTTATCCTCCTCCGCCTCCCCCTTCAATCTCCGCCGTCCGATCCCTCTCCTCCTCCTCCCCGCCGCCTCCCCCTCCGTCCGATCCCGCCTCGGAAATCGCGCGTTCCATCTCCGCCGAGCTCGCTACCCTCTCCTCCACCGCCTCCGCCGAAGACCTCCGCCTTCGCTTCCCTGACCTCCGCCCCTCTCCCTCCCTCCTCCCCCACGTCCTCGCCGCCTCCCCACCGCCGGCCGCGCCTCCATCGCCCTCCACCGCTGGTTCTCCGGCGACTCCCCCAGTGACTCCTCGGTCTCCCAGCTCGTCGACTACCTCGGCCGCCGCAACGACTTCGCGGCTGTCGATCAGGTCCTCTCCGAGTCCCGCGGCGTCTCCGGGCCCCTCACCTTCCGCTCCGCCGTCGACCGCCTCGTCGGCGCCGGGAGAGCCACCCAGGCCGTCGCGTTCTTCGAGAGGATGGACCGGGACTTCGGCCTGCCTCGGAACGAGGAGACGATGTCCTTCGTCGTGACCGCGCTCTGCCGCGGCGGGTTCCCGGGCCACGCCGAGCGGATGGCAAAGGCTCTGGTGGCGGAATTCCCTCCCGATCAGGCGATCTGCGACACGCTGATCGGAGGGTGGTGCGCTGATCGGAAGCTCCACGAGGCCCGCCGATTCGCAGGGGAGGTCGAGCGCGGCGGGTTCGATATCACCACCGCCGCCTACAATGCCCTCCTCGACTGCACGTGCAAGCTCTGCATCGAAAAGGACCCGCTTCGGATGAAGCCGGAGACCGAGGCGGTGCTCCTCGAGATGGACGAGCGCGGCGTGCCACGGGATGCGGGGACTTTCAAGGTCCTGATCGCCAATTTCTGCGCGATCCGTCAGACGGGGGAGGCGCTGAAGCTGTTCGAGAGAATGGGCGAGTGGAGCTGTAGCGCGGATTCCGAGACCTATGTTGCGCTGATCAAGAGCCTTTACAGGGCGGCGAGGGTGGAAGAAGGGGACGAGATGATCGGGCGGATGAGGGACGCCGGGCTTGGCGCAGATCTCGATGCGGAGGCGTATGGTTCGTTTGTGAAGACCCTGTGCCACATAAGACGGCTCGATCACGCGTTGAAGGTGTTCAAGATGATGAGGAGGGATAGGAGGAGGCCCGCGGCGGAGATTTATGAGGTTTTGATTCGAAAGCTGCAGGAGCACGGGCGGAAGAACGAGGCGGATGCGCTTTTCGAGAGGGCGGTGAGGAATGGGGCAGCATTGGAGCCGAATGTGTGTGAGGTGAACCCGAGGTATGTGAAGAAGGGGGAGGTGAAGAAGAAGAAGTTGAAGAGGGAGACTCTGCCGATGAAGACAGAGAGGAAGCAGGCGGCGGCTGAGGAAGCTTAGGCTTAGCTTTGTAAAGAAACCGAAGTCGGGGATGCGACGGGCTTATTGAGCTTTGGGTATGGGTCCTTTTTGGTTCTTCTTGAATATGTTGTTGAATTTCTTTTTGCTTTGTTGGATGAGTTTGTTTGATTAAACAGAAACTCTTATTTAGATGTTTTTTTTTCTCTTTATTGCTATGCTTAAGGTGTTGCATTGTTATGAGTTATGGATTAGAAGAATTTTGTTCTTTGTTTTAATAGGTTTGTACATTGGGTTGGTGGTTTATCGTTTATTTTGATTCTGGTGGCATCATATGACATGTGGTTCATGGTTCCTATTCTGATTGAGCGCATACATTGTTTGAACTACATTAGTAGACTAATATTTCTTTATCAAGCAATACTAGGATAGGTCATAATATGAAGAGCAGTCCTGTGATACATCCGCTTCAAGTTTCCAGTTTTCATTTGATGCTCTTATTTTTTTTACAATAAAAAATAAGCCCTGCAAAATTTGATACCATAATAAAAATCATAGTAGTAGAAGCAACAACTGCAATTAAAATTTGGATAATGTATTTACCTACTTTTTTTATGATTAGGACATAACCAAACATAGTTCCTCAGCTAAACATACATAGCCCGTTTGGAAGGTCTATCATATTGTTAAACACGACACATACAACACATCAGTACAAACCCCTCTATTGTCAGAAGTTACAGAGATATGGGTTTAACTTCCATCCTGTCTGTAAAAAGTAAAAGCTAAAACCAGAGTAGAAGCTCCACAATGACAAGATTGTGAGAGTGACTGCCTGTGTGTGGGCTCAGGTTCCCAATAAAGAGTGGCACATGAACAAATCACCTGCATATACAAAGACAAGATGAATGATGAAGGAATGAATGAATGAAGTACTGTTAACTTGAAATTCAATGAAACGTAGAAACCTGATTTATGTGTACTTATAGTCAATTTAAACGTGCATCTAAAAGTGAAGTCCCAAAAGAAGTTTTTAGTTTCAGGTATGGGATGAATTCCTTATAAATTTCTAAGATTGCCTCAAGAATTCATTTGCTCCTGTTGTATGATTGTTCTTTTTCCACTAAAATTCCATATCCCACTTTTTGGGTTTTATATCTATCAATAAATGTGGAAAATATAAGAATTTAGGTAATTGAGCTTACTCGTGTTTTGATATATGTTGATTTGGGGTTCCCTTCTTCCACCTAAAAGGGCGGGTACTTTTAGTGGAGAAATGAAAAATATCTGAATTGGAGATGTTGGGAAATAAGAAAAAGCAAGAATTAGATACTGGGGAAATTTAGCTTAACGGGATCCCATGGTGATGATAAATAAAGGCTGAATTAGAGATGCTAGGAAATAAGAATAGTAACAAATGTCAAAAATAAGAGTTAGAATTAGAGAGAGGGGGGGAGGGAGAGAGAGAGGTACTCTGCATTGTGATCTCCATTAGTAGGAGCTGATGTAGCTGTCAATTGTAGATGAAGCAGAAGAAGCAGCATCAAAATCAATGTCGACATCTTCCACCGCCATTGTTGTGGTGGTCGGTACGATATTTGTGTGTATCATAAGAGAGTGTTTGGTGTATGATAGTGATAGATACATTGATCCATCAAGTGTCCTTCCATGAACTTGAGGGATGCAATGGATTTTAGGCCAATCCTGACCATCTTCAACAAAACATCTTCTAAGTAGATTTGCATTGCCTGAAATGTCCAATCTATGTAGTTGAGGCATGCCTGCCAGCCATGCAGGTAGGGCCTCCATTTCACCATCATAGATTTTAATGCATCTTAGTTCTTCAAGATTGTGCATATACCTCAATGCAGGGCATCCTCCAATCCTTAAGCATTCGAGTTTAGGGAGATTTGAAATGCTTTCCAGATTACGGTTGTTTCCAATATCTAATTCTTTTACAGAGGATATATTCTCAATCGTCCTTAGGCTGCCAGCACCTCCAATTCCCAATTCCACCAATGCAGTGGAATATTTTAGACTCTCTGGAAGGGATCTCAGATTTGGGCACCTGTCAATTACCAGTGTTCTCAGACAAGAAAGTGTTCCATCTTCCCATCCCAACCAAATTTTCCAACTAGGCATTTCTTCTATGTAGAGTTCCTGCAATTTGGGAAACGCCCCTATGCTGCTACCAAGGAATTCTGGTCCAATGGTGACTATAGAAGAAGCACCGATAATGGAAAGGCATTTTAACTGTGGTAGCTGGCCCAATGGAGGGAGCCGCGGGCAAAACATGCAATATATCAGATCCAACCGTAACAGGTTTTGCAGAGGAATTGACATCCAGGTCGGGTACACAAGACCAAAGAAACCATCAATTTCAAGTATTTCTAGACACGATGGGGGGAGAGCTCTTCAAAGATTTCTTCAATTGTCAGAATCTCCTCCTCTAGTGGCTGCTGAGTGGGAAGTCCATGCATGCAAGACAGTTTCAGATGTTTAAGATTTGGCTTTGTTTGAAGTGCTGCTTCCTTGGCCTCAGGCCCACCAGATGCTCTCTGCAAATTGCTTATCTCCAGATTCCTTAGGTGGGACAGGAATTTCAGCTCTTCCATAGAGCACCCATACGGATTCTGTGGGAGATGACTGGCGCTGCCCACCACAAACCCTTTGAATTTCCGAAGATTTTTAAGTCTCCCAATCCCCATGGGCATGCACTCAATTAGGGTGCCAACTAGATCAAGACTCCTTAGATTGTGTAATTGTACAATGCTTTTGGGAAGAACGTGAAGGTGTATGCAGAACTGGAGGAGCAAGAACTGTAAATTTTCAAGACACCCAAGTGATTCTGGCAACTCCCGCAGTCTAGTGATAGAGAGATCGAGAAGCCTCAAGTGTACTAGGCTTCCAACAGATTCTGGCAAGATCTGAATTGCTGTTTTTCTGAGATCCAACACCCTTAAGCGCCTGAGTTTATCAAAAAGATCAACAGGAACAGCCTCCGTCAGTGGATTGTTGAAGAGAAGAAGTGTCCTCAGGCACTCCTGCTTCTTGATTATGTCAGGGATTGTTAAAAGTTCCTTGTTTATAAGAGAAAGCCGGCGAGGTTTCAATAATGCAGTACTCAGTTCTTGGAGGTCTACAGAGAAGTAATCATTTTGTGACACAAAGAGGGCAAGATCTCGCACAAGGTCATGCATCCTGCACCCTCCCTCATCATAGAAATAAACTTCGGCTTGCAAAGGCTCCTTTAACCAGCTCCCTGTAATAGTCTTCTGCCAAATCTTCCATCTCCTGATCTTCTCGCTTTTCGATGAAGCCCTCTGCTATCCAGTATTGGACAAGCAAGCCACGCAGGAACACATGATCCTCAGGAAACAAAGAGCAGTAAACAAAGCATTGCTTGAGATGAGGCGGTAAATCTTCATAGCTTAGGTATAGGGCAGGCATTATACCATTTGGAAGCTCCGTAGAAGACCATGCCTCGCTAAAAAGAACTTTCTCCCACTCCCTCTCGCTCGCATCTTCATTCTTAGAACTCCGCCAATAGTTTTAATTGCCAGAGGAAGGCCACTGCATTTATCAACGATTTTCATCCCGATATCTCTTAGGTTTTGGATTTCCCCCACCTCCCTGTCTCCGAACACCATCTTGCAGAGCATCGTTTCCCCATCTTGAGTGGACAGTAACTTCACATGGTGGAAGTACACCGTGTTCATCTGCCTTGCCACGAGTTCATTCCTCGTAGTCACCAAAATTCTGCTATCATCTGCACTAGTTTGTAAGAGAACCCGTAAGCAATCCTCCCACACTCTTCCACTCCACACATCATCCAAGACAAGAAAGAACCTCTTCTGCTGGACCATGCATCGAACTATAGGGTCCTGTTCTGCCCGTGTCTGTGCATCCCCGTGACTTCCACCAGCTGACCTGATGATTTGTTTCAATAAATCGATCTCCGAGAAGTCTCGGGAGACACATGCCCATATTTTGATTTCAAAGTGGCTTTTGATGTCTTCGTTATTGAAGACATTTTGAGCAAGTGTGGTCTTGCCAATACCTCCCATTCCCACAATCGCGAAAACAGAAGTCCTTTCAGATCTGCGCTCCAGCAACAATGCGACAAGATTCTCTGTATCTTCATTGATTCCGACGATATCAGATTTCAAGTACACTGAAGATGTTTCACGACTGATTTTAGCCTTCTGAGGTAAACGGACGCCTCGAATGGTGGGTATTAAAGGCAACTCCAATCTCTCCCTGGAGATCTCCTCTAACCGAGCATTGATGTGTTTGATTCTGCTGCCAATCTCATGACGGAATGCAATCTTGTGAAAACAAGAAATGAAGGGCATATAACAGCTTACCATCGCAGTGGACGTGGATGCCTCGTTTTCCAAAGATATGCACTTCTTGGCTTCGATCCGGCAATCGTCGACGATGTCGTCTACATCATACATGAATTCTCTCAGCTCCATCAACCAACGACTAATGGCTTTGTACTGGTGCTCCTTCCTCTGGACTCTGTACTGTAGCTCCTTCATCTGGGCATCCCCCAAGACACTTCGTAGCCTCTCCATCTTCCGTTCGAGCTTCTTGAGATCATCTTTCACACCCAAAAGCATCGCAACCTCTTCCTCGACCAAGACCCCAAGCCTCTCGATGAACAAAGAGGCAAAGGCATCAACGATCATCGCCATGTTTTACGGACTGGCAAGTTTTTTTTTCCTTTATTTCTTTGCTTGTTTGTTTATTTGTTTGTTGTTGTTTGTTATGAGAATATCAGGTACTTTTTAGAGTACTTTCCAGGTTTCCACATGATCCTTGAATTGACTGGAAAAAGGCAATACATGTTTGCTCTTTTTGGTTGCCTTTCATCTTTCAGTCAATGAAGTGGTTGGCTAGTAACTTAAGGAGACAGCCTCACATAAGTAGAGAAAATGGTGTGGTGTTATTATCAGTTATTACACGTGAAATGGCATATACAATTCATTAGAATACGATTACGTGAAGCGTTGCATTATTTTGGTGTTTTATTGCATAAATAGAATGGAAATAGGTCATAGTGTATGTCATTTTGTCTGAAATGTAATTCTCTGTTTCTATGAAACTTGTTCTGTGTGAAATCGATAATTAGAGCACTTTTTGATGTTTATTTGATGTGCAAATGAAAGAAAATATGTCCACCTCCAAGTCCGTAGGATCTGGTTGTAATTTCTATGAAACTTGTTCTGTGTGAAATCGATAATTAGAGCAAGCACTTTTTTTGTTTATTTGATGTGTAAATGAAAGAAGATATATCCACCTTCAAGTCCATAGGATCTGGTCATAAAAAGAGTAGCTTTTTTTTTGTTTCATTTTCACCGACGTGAAGAGCATCGAACAGCTGCATCAGCAACTTCTCTTATGAACCACATCTAGGCTATGCATGATAACTTTTTCTTTCTTTTTGTTTCACTGTCTCCAACCATGAATCGTGGAAATAACTCTCCCATTACTACTTTGTCTTGCAGAGAGAGAGAGAGAGAGAGATCATCACTGCTGCTGCTGCTTTGCCACGGCTATCACTGCAGCATGCTTGAAGGTGAGCTATTACAGCTAGTGAGTTCTAATTCAGTTGAGTATGATAAAGTAGGTCTTGGTGCAGAATTTGTTGATCATCCGATCGTCTGATAAATCGAAAGTTTTTATGGTGCTAATGTCTCTGTTATTTCTTCCAGATGTTGATGTATTTGAGTTAATCATTTGAGGGAAATATATTGATAAATGGAATTGAATAAAATGGGATGACATTGTTGTGCAGCTTTGTTTGGGGTTATTCTGCTTCTGGTTTGATGAGAATGATGAATAGGTATCCTATTCCACCTACCATGAATACCTATGAGCTAGTTATCCATCTAATTATTGGTGAACCAAATGAGAATAACTCGGTGAGTTCTTACTTTAATCCACTTTTTATTACGCAAACAAAAAATAATATATGAAGTTCCATGGGGTTGCAACTTGCAATTATCAAGTTATTAGAAGTTAATCTTTTTTTCTGTTTTTTTTAATCAAAATAATAAAGATGTCATAATTTATCTCACATACGTTTTTATAAAATAATTTGAGATTATGCTCGGCAAGGAATTGTTGGAGAACTTCCTTTCTGTTAATGATGTACAAATGGGGTTGTTACACGCAGTTCATATATATACGTTGTGGGTATATTCAATTTATTAGAGTATTTATTTTTTTAATAAATGTATGTGTTTTGGTATATGAAATATATATATCTTTAAAAAATTCAAACCTTTTACCAAATCGATGTAGTTGAAACTGAGGCCATTGCATTAGGCTTGTCAACTGGTCAGGTCCAGGTCCATCTCGATTGTCAGTTCTTTGGGTCAAGTCCATATTGGGTCTCAAATCAGGTTGGGTCGGGTCAACCCACTAATAGGCTTATGTTAGACAGGAGAGACGAGATTTGAAAGGTCGAGCAACTTCCTCTTAAGGGCAGGCTTCATTTATTCTTTTGACAAAGGGAAGGGAGAGGAGAAGAAGAATGCAAGGAGGGTTTTGATTTAGTGAGAGAACACTGCATATTGGGGTGGTGGCGACCACACATTCCTTAGTTGAATTTTTTTTCATTTTTATTTTTATATTGGGATGTTTTTTGATGATAAATAAAGGTCCAGTGTATTATAAATATGTGATAATTCATTCCATTTTGATTTTTTAATGCATTATTATAGCCAGCAGAATTTTTTTTCATTTGATGAATAAATGGTGTATTATAAATAGTTTTCATTATTTTGATTTTTTAATGTTTTATAACTTTGGAATATGGTTTTGATTATTCTATTTTTACGTGAAGTTAAAAAGTTGTGAAAATATTTTAAATGCTTAAAATTTTAAATGATTATTCAATATTTAGTTATAAATGTTAGATTGGATCATGGGTGTTAGGTTAGATCATAAATATAAAAAAATCACATAATATTTGAGTTGGGTCAATCGGATCTCGATCTATATGATCGGGTTGGGGGTAGACCCAGACCCGACCCATTTTGATTATCGGGTCCTTCAAGTATGATATTTATGTCCTTTCATCAAGTCAGATCCGGATCGACCCATGACTTGTTGACAGGTCTACATGGCACATCTTAGTAAGGAATGAATATCATCCCCTATTTTATGAAGTATGAACATCACCTACAATCAACAACATTAACATACAATGTTGTGTTTATGCCATGAAGACTGCAAACTAAACTATAATCAGATTGAGTATTCACATCCACTTGCACTTGTTATAGTGTGTTGATCCAATAACTTAATTTATGACCTAATATTTAACTAAACTCATTTTAAAGATGATATCCTATCAATTTTTGGGATTTGTATTAGTCATTTGTGAATGAGTTGATTTAGATTTAATTTAAATTTGATCAAATTTTGGGTTATTGGTACAACTGTTACGGCGTACGCAACAGGGCATTATGGTTCGAGTCTAGTTATGTCTAGGTTTGATAAATACCATCAATATCGAATTGTAAAGCGAAATACACAGCCTATAAATCACTCTTTACTTAATATTGAATGTGTAGTTCGATACTAAAGATACTATTTAACACAAGCCGACTGGATGCAAACTCACGTTATCTGCGCGGGACAGTGAAGAAATGAAGAAGAATTTTAACTAAAATTGCTCCCGCGAGTAACCACAACCACGCTCGCTTCGCGTGAGAGAGAAATAACGAATAAATCCACAAAACCAAAAATAATACACTTCCCAGTATATCTTCCAATCGTCGAAACCCTAAAAAGATCCCCCAAAAAACCCTAATTTTTCAACGAGATCGACCTCTCCATCCCTTCATCGATCCATTAGAGGCAACTCCGGCTCTCGTGTCGTGCCTCTCCATCAACTCCCCGCCCGAAAGAGGTACCGCCGACTTGTCTATACTTCGAAAGGTTCCGTTCTTCGAAGTACCATTCAATCTGATATCAATATCATTTGATTTCGTTTCGAAGTCGTGCACGACGTGTTTTACCGGCGAAATTTGCCCTACTTCGCTCCAATGTCGTTTTTTCACCTGTCGTTTTGAGTGGTTTAAAAACAGCTCTTATGCAGAAAATTTAGCTAAAATGGTGTTTGGTGCGTAAAAGATCCAATTTTTTTTTAGTTTCTTCGCTTTCGACGCTCAAACAAAACATTCTTAAATTTTCTGTCTTGTTTTAGCAACTGAATTCATTTTCTGTCTTGTTTTAGCAACTGAAGTTCTACTTCCGTGGAAAAAATGGCTTCTTTATCACTCTGATTTCAAGTTGGTCGGAGATGTTCGGACAAGGGAATCACGTGCCCCCGCAGTTCAGGCACGGCCCGCCACCTCCGCCACCACCATTGCCTCCTCTTCAACAGCACGCACCGCCACAGTTTCAACAAGGCCTTCCTCCCCCACCACGTCGTCCACCTCCACCTCCACCTCCACCCGTATATCAGCATGGGCCTCCTCCACCACTCCATACAAATCTGACTCAGCCGATTCATGGGGGTGCACCGATCCCTGTCTATTCAAACCCACAACAGCGTCCGCCCTATCCTCCCCCAATGCCACCGTCGGCAGCGGTACCACCACCACCACCACCAAGGGTTTTGCCTCCACCACCACCACCTCCACCTTTGCAGGGACAAATGCTGTATAGGGCTCCTCCTCCTCCCGCTCCGCCAAGGATTCAACATGTCAGAGCCCTGCCTCCGCCTCCGCTCACACCACCCAACTTTGCACCAATTACCCATGCTCCCTTTTCATCTTTGGTTCAACCCCCTCCCATGCCTCCGCCACCTATTCCTCCTCCTCCTCCCCCGCATCTCCTCCACCCCTTCCACCTTCACCGCCATCGTCACCTCCTCCAAGGCCAACCCTCATGGGCAATCCTGGTCATGCTTCCAACAAGCACTTTGATGACCAAGTTGATCATTTGGTGTTCTCCAAGCTGGTGGAAGATGACTCACATGAGTTGAATTCTAATGCAGTTGAGGAATTTCCGTTGAAAGAAAAGGAATCAGCAGATCTTCCATCACCTCCACCTAAGCCACTTGTTGAAGAAGTTGTTCATAACATTGAGGTTTTGTGCCAGTACATCGCTAATGTTGGTCCTCATTTTGAGAATATGGTACGCCAGAAAGAAGCTAGCAACTCTCGTTTCTCGTTCTTATTTGGTGGGGAGCCAGGAAGTGCTGCTGCGATTGGACATGAATATTTTCAGTGGATGAAGCGGAAATATTGTTTGGAATCTGGATCACGTAAAAGTTTTGAGCAGAGTCATTCATCATTGAAGTCTTCTGATGGTGGTGGTTTTGCACAAGCAAGTAGTTTGGCGGAGGAGGGTGCATGTGTTTCATCAGCTGACTCTGACATGGAGATGGAAGGTGAGTTTTTATCACTGTTAATGTTGCACACTGGAAATTGGAATGCATTTGTTGGGGTTCCTCGTCAACATTTTTTTTAACCAGGTTGCTTCTTGTTCTCTGCTGGGATGGCTATAAAGTTGTCCCACGAGTGCTCATTTTACTTTTCCACGTATTCATTAGACGAAAATATTGTGGAATTCTGAAATCCTATACCCAAGAAAGTGGAAGTTGAACCCCAATTTACCATTGAATGAATTTTGGTGGTGGGGTTCTTACCATTAAAAAAAGTGGAAGTTGAAAACTTGAGATAGTAAAATTTCATCCTTGCAACATAGCTGGAGTACAGGAAACACGATTTGAATATGATATTTTTACAATGATTTTAAGTTTCAATTATCATTAAAAGGCATGAGATTCCTCTCTGTCTTACCAATTGTATTTCAGATGACATCAGTGAGCCTGATAATGACCAGAGGATCAAACAGTCAATCAGAGAATCACATGGAGGACACATCTGTGTTAAAACTGGGACCCTGCAGGTGGAAAAAGAATTTCATTCACCTCGTATCCCCTCATTACAATCACTTCAAGAGGATGCAACTCATAAAGATGCATGTAGCTCAAAGTCTTCTACACTGTTTTCTTTGGAAGGAAAAGGTAGCATACTTTGTTGCTGGCGTGCTTTTTGTAAATTTCATTTTGGCTTTGACATCATGCATCGTATGTCATTATTTTATTGGAATATATGCTAATGGACGTGGATTTTATTACATTTCTCCATGGTTCTGATTGATTTCAGAGATGAGTTTTATGTCATTTGAATCTTCACTAATTTTTTTTTACTGTGTGATTATTATGGATTATCTTTGTTTCTAAGGTTGGTAGTGGATTTGTGGCAAAGCCTGACGAGTTTCCAATTTTAGTTTGACATGACATTCTATTATTACCTCCTTTTTATGTGTATCTGTATGTTACTGTTGTTTTTTTTTTCTCCTGGTGTCTTTGATTTTGGGATTTTATGATGCCTGGTTTGCTGTTATTTTGTGTTATTGAATTGTCAAGAATGGGCACAGGTGAACGGAAAAAATCTGTAGCAGTAGTGGATGCTTCCAAAATTTTCATGTGTTTTACATTTGGTGGCAACTGAAGGAAACTTGGTGGTGGTTAAATATTGAGGGTATATAGTGTCAGAAATTATGGCTCTTGATTTTTTTGTCCTAAACATCAATATTATTTAGAGTATCTCAGTAAGTGATGCATTTTGGCTATTTGATATATTTTGAACTTGTTCATTTGTGTAGAGTAGTCCGAACATTCACTTGCTTCTTTTTCCCCTTCTGACACAAATAACCAATCTTCAGTGGCTGTTGTTTCTAAAGCTTCAACATCTGCTGGATATCTCAGCTCAGAGAAGGCGGCATCTGAAGTTACTGCATTCTCCTCAATTAGCTATTTGCAAGAACCTGATAAACCATACACTGTTGATCTGAGTTTGGGAAACATCTCATCAATTAAGAATGAGGAAGCTTCAGGAGTGCTTATTAAAGATGAGAATCCATTTAAACTTATACAAGGCTATGCCTCAGATGACAGCGCAAAGGATGACAATGAGAAGAATATGGAAGCCGTCAACCCCTCATGGGTTTCCCCTAAAGTTGCAATGGAAGATGACACTCTTGAGTTGTATAAAGATGTAGGTGTTAAGAGCACTTCTGTTACTGGTACAGGATCCATTCTTGAAGGGTCCAGCTTGTCAGGGACAATAGGATCCGTTAAATCTTTTCAGAGAGTCTCAGGCTGGGATAGAGGAGGAGCTGGAAACTTGCCCAATCAGTCAGATGTTACTGACAGAAGCAATCAACAAAATATTCACATGCTTCAAAACGTGAAGGCAAATGATGGGAAGGGACCTCATCCAGAGACTCCTCCCAGAATTGGTAGGGAAGATGGCAATGCTGATGTTGAAGCTCAGATCAAGAAAGTTCACCCTGAAACAAATGAGAAGCAAGGCTCTGTTGTGCTGAATGTGGATGAATTTGGAAGATTAGTAAGAAAAGGTGCCAGTGATAGTGACACTGATGATGATCGCCCTACTGAGGGGCGTCATAAGAGGGGCAGGAGTTGGAGTAGAAGTCAATCACCTAGAGAAAGTAGATGGAAGAAGAGAAGCCGCAGTCCATGGTGGAGGAAAGACAGGCGCAGCCGATCACGCAGGTATGTGTTCTCTCTCTCCCTCTCTCTCTCTTTTGGGGGGGTGGTTCTGCATCAAAACTTTTATCGGTTGTTATATTACTGGAATATTTGCTATTATTTGTTTTTCTTCTCCTGGCTTAACTGAGTACATATAAATCATGACTGGGGGTTAAAGTCTACAATCTTGTGTTGCAGTTGGTCTCCAAAGAAACGAAGCAGCAGGAGCAAGTCTCCACCATCTTTCAGGCGGATGGGTGAATTTTCTAGTGACAGGCTAACAAGAAACAAAGGCCAACCTCAATGTTTTGACTTCCTTCGTGGCCGTTGTTTTCGTGGAGCGGCTTGCCGTTATATGCACCAAGATCATGTTCAGGGAGATGCTTCAAGACGTTATAGGGGAAGGCAGCAACAATATCAAGACACAGCACACGATTACAGAAATTATCCCGTGCGCAGTCAATTGTCTCATGAGGTTGATGAGATAAAAAATAAAGTAGAAGAAACGGTGGAGAAGGACAACGATAGCTTATTCAGGGAGGAAAGAAAATCTTTGGAAATATCAGTTGGTTTGGATTTGTCTCTTAGCAATTCTGAGGCTACCAAGTGTAAATATTTAGATAATGACCCTGGAGTAGGATCTCTGAGGGATGAATTGCAGCCTACCATGTCAAGTGAAGAACTGGTCCAGGCTGGTGTTGCTTCTGCAGAAAGGGGTCAGAATCTGGATTATCAACAGGCTATTGCTCCAACACCAGGAACCCAAAAAGTTCAGGAGTCACTTAGTGATCATTTTGTAGAGGCAGTGAGCACTTCAATGCCATTAGAGAACTCCCAGTCTCCACCTGCGGATAATAGTTTGCCAACTGGACCTGTAGCGGTTGGAGAAACCAAATATTCTTTTGATGGATCTCCAATGGATCAGCTTCATTCAGGTGAAGCTCCTGAAGTTCCAGAGTCTCGGCCTTTTAAAGCAAGTGATTCTAATTCTCCTTGCCCAGAACTTCAAGAACTTGAAATTCATCCACAGGGGGGCCTTCTACCTCTCATCCTTTACCTGCTTATACTTCGGCAGCTCTTCAAAACCATATCCCTCCTAGTCAGCCATATATGGGTCATGTGTCTAACACTCAGTTGAACCAAGGGTCCATGGGCCAATCGCATGCCAAACAGCCTTCTCCAGCTTGTCCGCTTCCAACCCAACCATTGCCTTCCCAAAACTTCTCTCTGCCACATTCTTCGAATTCCTATCCACCCATCTCACATCAACCTCACCTTCCCCACCAACCTGACAATGCTAACGCATCTTATGCTTCACAGCCTTCCCGAGAGTATCTCTTAGAACATCAAGTCACAAATTTTCAGCCACAGCCGATTCCTGTGAATACATTTCCTCCGCATCGTCCTCCTTTAGTCAATAGCTACCAACCACAGGTTGGCCCTCAACCACCGCCTTCTTGGACTAACCTTCATACTCCACCTTCACATATCAGTGAATTTAATCCCAGGCCTTCTGTTCCCCCTAATGATTTTCATCCCCCAAATGCCATGCCTCAGAGTGACTTCCATCCTCAACCTTCCGTGAGGCTCTACCCATCAGACGAACATACTCAGACACTTCACTCAGTGGAAGGGCCTAGGCAACCGGCACCACATATGGATCAGTTCAGACAGAATCCGCTTCCTATGGGCAAGTGGCATGGCCAGCCATTTGGAGGCACCAGTACTACCAGAGAGGAGCCGTTCGTGCACCCTCTGATGAATGGCAGTCATCAATTTCCTTCTGGGTCCAGGCAGGATTACCATGTGAATTATCCTTTGCAAACTTTTCCAGGGAATAACTTGCCGCCGAGTGTTTTCCCAAGAGAAGATTCCTGTATTTCAGCTTCTGGAAGTATTCCTTATGTGCATCAACCAGCATCATATGGCCAACAACAATCTACTAGCTACTCAGGTGTACATGGAGGCTTTGATTCATCTCTCATGAGACCACCTAGCTTTCAGAACATCAATCAGCCATTTTCATTCCCTGACGGTGGACTACCAAAGATAATGCCAACACATTATAACCCATTCACATCCACATTCGAACAAACACCTGGGAGTTCAAGGTTCAGTTCAGATCCTTATGGACAACAGAAAGAAACGATCGATGGGAGTAATCATGATCCAGAAGGCCTGGAGAGCTTTTTTCACAAATATGGGTGCCCATCACTATTACGTCGTCCAGTGAGTTGAATTCTCACATTTACACACAGAAAAGTGCAGGTGTTCTACCTGTTGCCCATCAGCAGATGGTTGGGGAGGCGGTTATTAGAAATCAGTATGACCCGCTACATGACAGCATGGAGCCATCGTCTGATGCACACAAAACTTTTGGTCATGTCAGAGAGTATTCCAGTGTTCCCGACATTGCAGAGAACACTAAACAAAAGGAAAGCATGTCTACTGTAACCAAACATCTGTATACTGATGAATTTGGTGAGGGGGGTATAGATGCTGAAGCAGGTGTTGTGGAGAATGCAAGTCCTGGGCCTGGGACAGACAGAGCTGGAGTCCAGACATTCCACTTGGTGTAGAGAACACAGCTGAGGGGAAGATTGAGACAAACATGATTCGTTCACCTGGGGGTCACAAAAAGCATAAGGATTCAAGATCAATGCGGCTCTTCAAAATTGCCTTGGCGGATTTTGTAAAGGAGATTCTGAAGCCATCATGGCAACAGGGGAATATGAGCAAGGAGGCGTTCAAGACCATTGTGAAAAAGACCGTCGATAAAGTTGCTAGGGCCATGCCCAACAACCGTGTTCCCAAGTCGGAGGTCAAAATTAATCAATACGTTGAATCATCTCAGCGCAAACTGACTAAACTCGTGATGGTGAGCCCTTGTTGCTGAGCCTTCATCTTTCTCTAGACTATTATAGCATTAAGGTTCTGAATTCGTTGACAAGGTTTCCTATATATATGAATGATGCCTGAGTGGGTTTTGTGTCTTTTATTTGGTTAACCATTTGGTCCTATCGTCTGTTTCAACTGTTTCTCTGTGGCTAATCACTGAAATTAGAATGACCACCCTTGGTCTCATCTGATCATCTGACATTAATCCAAATGTGATTTATGGATGTTGGACTGTTTCTTTTTCTCCCCACTGAATTTTTCTAGACTTGTGCTCTCCATTTGATTTTATTGTTCTCCATATTGTTACTTCTAATCATATTTTCACCATGCAGGGTTATATTTTCTCCATATTTCATTGATCATATTTTCACCGTGCAGGGTTATGTCGACAAGTATGTCAAGATGCATTGATTAACTAGAAATCTGGGATTCCAGTAAGCACCGATGGAACACTTATTGATATTAATTTTTCAGATACCACTTTCCTTTTCTGAAGTTTTGTACTTCCTTTTTTTCATATCTTTCTTTTGGTTACAGAGAGAAATTATTGAACATGCAGACTTGGTTAGAGATGAACAGACAGAATTGGATTTGCTCTCTTCAACAGTGTTCTGGAAGTTCAAAAAGCCTGCATGTAACACATTCCTTTTGGATGGTGATTTGCGTTTTCCCTTACCTTTGATCAAATATAAATAGTTGATTTGTAAAGCGCATGGGCATGTTTAGCTCAAAAGAGCTGTTTAATTGCTCCAATTTTCAGTTAAATGTTTCCTTGCAAAGAAAGAACGAAAAGTTCAAGGGAGAGACATTCTTTGCTTTTACAGGTTTCTGTTCCATCTTTTTTTTTGTTAGTGTTTATTTTTGTGAATAGCATATTTAGAAGAGGCAATACATGAAAGAAGTGTGTTTGAAATGAGAAGGATTGTTGTTTCAAAAAAAAAAAAAAGAAACTCCATACCCTCGACATCTGCCATTTTGATCTGTTGAACTCTTTTCATTTTTATTTGCAAGTTATTATTTTTCCGTTCATCCATGCATTGATCATTGTTTTCCTTTGCTATTTCATAGGACCTGGAAGCGCATTGATCATTGTTTTCCTTCGCTTTTTCATAGGACCTGGAAGCCATGCCTTTTAACTCCATTAGCCGCAAAATCTAAATCTCCCTTCACCTTTATCAAATTGAGTAAGCATATGGTTGGATGCAGATTGTCATAGCAGTATTTCAGCATATGTTGTGCCCCCAATTCACATTGGAATTAGAAAGTTTGCCAAGACAAATCTCATGTGATCTCGAGCAATATCCGCGCATAAGGTAATTTAATTCACATGAGTTCCTCCTGTCCTGTTAAATTCAGATTCTTGAGCTTGGCTGCATCTCTACTGTTTATTATGTTCCCCACTTTCATCTTCTTATATTTTTCTTGATACTTTAGATCTTTTGTGTTGGTGGTTCGCATCTTTCTTCTTCGGCCAAAAGAACCCATCTTGTTTTGGGTTGCTGCAATCATGTTTAAAGCCTGAATGGAAGGCACATTATTGAGATTCATATACACTCTGATACTTCCAATTTGTACTCCAAATGGCAGGAGGAGCTCCCTATATGCAATCAACATCTATAACAAGTTCCTCTACAGTGCCACATCGTATTGTGTGTTTTGTTTACTGTGCTAACAAGTTCTTCAATGACAAGTTCTCATGGGTCAGAAATTTTTTTAATACTCATTGAATTGTAAGATTGTGTGTGGTTTGTGCCGCTAATTATACAGTGAATTTCTGATATATCTGAAGTTGTATACTGTACATTAAAATGATTCTTTTGTAGCAGCTCTATTTAAACATGGATTGGTCTATTGACTATTGTTGTGTTAAAACTCTCCAAAAAAGCTTCACTGATCTACCTATGTTTCTAATTGGGTGTTAATGAGCCCGACAATGCCATGTTTAAGCATCTGCTGGCTGTGGTGATATTTGAGCTCCATGCTATTGACTATTGTAATCAAACGATCTACCTAAATTGCCCGACAATGCCATGTTTAAGCATCTGCCCAAGCTTAATCAAACAGGCTGTGGTGATATTTGAAACCATGTGGGGTGATACATTTCTTCATTGACCTTCACAGGATAAGATTTATTCACAGTATAAAATAAAATGCCCTGATACACATGAATATGGAATCTTTAGTTGATTATATATTCCATTGTAAGAAGTGAACATGTATGCATTAAAATAAATATTTGAGTTTATACATGAAAAGTGAATCATTTATACCCACCAAAAAAAGGTGAATCATTTATTTCATTATAGTATACTTCAAAATATATGATAGGTATGTAAAAAAAAAAATTGTTATATTTTTATAATATAACACTTTGTTTGTTATGCAACCCAATCAATCTTCATGCTATCTCGAAGTTTCATGCTAAGAGAGCGGAGGAGGATGATGATTGGTCAGCCTCCTCCGCTCCCCGCTGTTGCTCTCCCCCGGTGCCATCCTCTTTCTCCCCCTCTTTCTTTCTTGTGTCAATACCTTTGATACTTGCCGCTCTCTTTGTTCCTGGCACTGATTTTTTTTTTTGAAAAATATAATATAATCTATTTTACAGTTTAAAATGTAAACTTCACATAGTTTTTATTTTTTAACCCCCCGTATGGGGTGTGACATTGAGTTATTCGCTCCTGATAGCTATACTAGGATAGATAACAATTCAGACTGAATAAGCAATTTTTTGTTTGGTTGCATTTTTTGTTATTCTCATTGGAAAACGTAAAAATGCTTTTTTTGTTGTTTGGTTAATCTTGGATAAAGTGATGATAAATGGTTGATAAGGGATGAATAAGAATTTATAACTTTTTAAATGACAACTATACCCCTGGGAATAGTGTGAGAAATATATGATTGATTTGATAGATGTGACAGTTTTTGAAATCTGTGTGAGACTGTTAAGTGAGATAAATTTTTTAAAATGACAGAGAAGGGTATTTTTATCCATTTGCATAGATAAGGTCTGATAAGCAATTCCAATATTTCCTTAGAATAGTTATCAGGCCTTATCCTAACTTATCCAGACATAATTATCGGGGTTTATTCTGTCAAAACAAACAACTTTTTTTTACTATTCTCCTGTATTCTTCCTTATTCTGGCCTAATTCTTCATGCCATACGGGGGGTAAGAAATCACATACCTCTTCTATTAGATATATATATTTATAAAAGGTAATGCGCATACTCTAATTAATTGAACTTATCACTTATACAAAATGTGAAATTTTTTTAACAAGATATATACATGAATACAACGAGTGAAGAGTTGTTGTTGGCGGTTTTTTATATATATTTATTTTTTTAACATGAATGCGGGCCGCGTGTGCGTTGATACGGGTCAGCGGGCCGAGAAATCTTCGGCCCGAATCCGGATAAGTGAGCACGGCCGCTTTTTTTTCTTCTTCTCCTTTTTAAAGAAAAATCCAAATAACCCTGTAGACTGTCTGAAATTCACATTTTTTTTCTAAAATCTATATAATCCCTTGAAAAACCTATGTAAATATAAATGGCTCTTGAGGTAAATTTTCGTTAGCATTGTTATGTGAATATTCTGTATGATTAACCTTAATTAAAAACAGAGTATACCAAAAATCCTTTCACAGTGTATTAAAAATACGAAAAATCATTTATAAATGATGATTTTACCTCTCTGGATAAAATATTATAATCTATCTAGAATGTTAAAATCGAAAGGTTTATGCACTTTTAATAAATTATCAGGGTTTTAATATGCTGTGTTTTAAATCATAATATTTCTTATATCAACGGATTTACATAGATGTTTTGGACTTTTGAAAAATTTCAGCCTTCCAGGGTTATACTCTTGAAAAATCCAGGGGTTATGTATTTAGGCAGTTTACAGGGGGTTATTAGGATTTTTCCCTATTTTATGGAACTCGTCCGAAGCTTCACAAATCACGAGAGATCTCGCTAAGGCTACGTACGGAACCCCAATTCAGATTTCGTAGATTGCCCAAATCATTTGTGGAGGAGATCAGAGAGAGAAGAGAGAGAGAGAGATGAATAGAAGCTCAATGAACGTCTGTGAGAGAGATGCGCCTCAATTAGGTAACGATCAGAGCAGACCTCATCAATCTTTTCAGGCTCGGACGTGATTTCGTGAATTCTTTTACTTTGAATCGCAAAGGCTGGTCTTTGATCGGTTTGTTCTGGAAAGGATGTGTTTTTTTTTTTTTTCTTTCAAGCTATTCTTGATTAATTCTATGTTAATTTTGGGTGGAATTGTGTTTTTGGCTTTCAGAGATGCATGGATGGAATCTATTGAGCTTATTGAAACCTGTTAGGTATCCGGTTTAATTGAGATTGTTTAATCATTCTGAGGATAGTTTGGCCATTATTTTGGTCGATTTTTTCTGGGATGGTTTTTTTTTTTTATCACATATTCGACCCAAGTAATCAATCTTGTTTTTTTCCACATTTTTATGGATAGATCTTTGTTTTCAAGCAATTCTGATAATGGAAAGGAAGTGCTTTTAAAGCAATTTCAATGTTAATTTTGGGTTAAATTGTGTTTTTTTGGCTTTCAGATATGCATGGATGGAATCTGTCGAGCCTAGGGAAACCTGCTAGTGATCTGGTTGAATTGAGATTAGATATTTGGAAATTTGTTTGCTGGAATTATGTTTTTCACGTGTTTGAATTAATTCAATGATTCGATCTCCTGTTATGCATTCTTTTATTGTACTTGCAAGTCTTGCATTCTGAAGCTCTCAAACATGGATCAACATTAGGTGATTCATTCACATTTGTATGTCATGAAACTGGTTTTTCTTCCTTCAGAATCATTAGTCGTTTGGGAAATGGAATAAGCGAGTATAAGGGTAGTATAAAGGTGGTATAAGAATGGATACGGAAAATAGTTGTATGTTTGCAGGGTATAACTTGATATTACTAAGCCAGTTTGAACGAGTATAAAAGAGTATAACAATTCTAAGTAACCCCTAGGATAAGCTATACTCACTTTATCTATTCTCATGGGCCCACATATCAAATCAATTTTTTATATCTTATCACATCAAATTACCCATCAACACTTTTTATACATCAAAGGGCCCACATGTCAAATCAACTTTTTTACACTTTATTTATATTTTATTCTTTATCAACCAAACAACTCAACCTTTATTCTTACGTTTTCCAATGAGAATAAAAAAAACACAACCAAACAGAAAATCTTTTATTCATGTAGATTTGTTATCTATACTTGCATAGTTATCTATCCAGAAAACTCAATTTCGCTATCCAAACGGGGTAAAAGTTTACTTTTATATTCATGTTGCTTTGCATCTACTATTTTGGTCTTTCTGTAATATATTGTGATTGCCTGATAAATGAAGATCAATTAGAAGTGACCCATGTTGCATGGATAAGTAGATAGCAGGCGGGCATGCCTTTTTTTGGGTTCTTGATTTTCAAATGAAAAAAAAAATAAAAAATTGCAGAGTCTGAAATTGTGTCATGAAATTGCAGAGTCTGAATCTGCAAAAGTGACTTACGAAAGGAAGAGGAGGGATGGCTCGACACCTTCAACCTCGGAGGTTGAGGAAGTGAGTAACTTACTCCACCGTGCAGAAGACAATGTGGAAAATGATGCAGGAGTTATTTTTTCTTCGAATAACAGTTTGGATGATTCTGAAAAAACCTGCACTGACACTTTGGAGAGGAATGGTGAATTGTTGTTGGACAATGTTCAGCTTCATGGTCATGATCTGCCTCCAAAAGAAGGGAAGGGAACTAGATCAAAGAAGGCACGCATTCTTGCATCAGGTGTGATTGAGAAGAAGCCCTTAAACTTGTTTTATACTCTCTGCTTTTGCGGTACTTGTTCGCTTTTTCTGACTTGGGTATCTGCTTCTGTGTTTCTGGGCATTGAGTTTACTTTTGTAAGAAATCAGAAGATTTAATATGAGTTTTTCTTTGATCTGGTTTGTTGGAGTGAAACAAAAGATTTATCTGCATTTTTTTGGATTGAAATGTGCCTTCTTTGATGAATTTATTGCTTGTATAAAAGCTGCAGTAAACCGTTAACAGATTCTTCCTGCAGATGAAGTTCATGGTGACACGAGCCTAACAAACATTGAGGAATCATGGGTTGAGGTCCCAAAAGCCAAGGATGAAGAATATGATGACTTGCAGACAGTGATGCCAATATCTAAAAAAGAACCTGTCGTACCAGTGAATGCCAGCGACAAAGAAAGCATATCTTGTTCACCGTTGAGTGGTGGAAAAGATTATTTCTCTGGGGTTCCTGAAGTTAAGGAAAAGATAATGTCACAACCCGGATCATTAGGCAATAATACCAAAAATGAAGATAATGTATCTCCAGGTCGTGCAGTTGACCAGAAGAATTCATCTGATTTGAAACCAATACGATCAGAAGCATCTGTGAGTCACACCGGAAAGGACACTTACATTCCACAAGTTTCTGAATGGTGGACCAATTCATTGTGGGGGCCAGAACGATCAATTAGTCGTACCAGAAAAATATTGCTTGTTCTTGATCTTAATGGACTGCTTGCTGATGTTTTCTTTGATATTGATAATGCTTACAGGGGAGATAAAATGATAGGGGGAAAAACAGGTACTTCTAACGTCACATTTGTGGCTCTTAAAGAAAACTGTAAGCTTGCAAAATATATGAATGCACCAGCTGAATGCTAATATATACATATGTTTTATGGAAGCAGTTTTTAAGAGGCCCTTTTGTGATGAGTTTTTAAAGTTCTGCTTTGAGAGATTTTCTGTAGGTATCTGGTCCTCAAGAAGAAGGTAAGTGTTTAGCCTGTTTTCTGGTGTATTTGTTATTTCTATTGTTGAATTATGTATGATGAATATCTGTTCTCAATTCCCTGCAGAAATAATGTGGATGGTCTAGTTGATTTTCTCATGGGGGATATGAAATATAACTTGTTATTTTGCTGGGTAAGCTTTAAGGGAAAAAGTACATTTTTTGCATCTTCTGCATCCTTGTATTTCTCTCTTTTCCTTATTTATCATTTAGATCTTACAACCCATGCAATACGATCAATGAATTCTTTGATTGCGCATGGTGTTTGGACTTTATTCCATGGAATGTCAATATGAATTGCTCTGGCTCTGAATTCCATTAAAATCTGCATGTAGCCAATTAATTCAATACTACAATGCATGTTAAGTAGTTGAGGTTTTTCCAATAAATGTAAGTGTTTCATGTTAATTAACGAGTTTGCAAGCCTGTTTTGTGTGGAAGAATGGCAAGTTTCATTATTCATCATAATATCATTGATCGTCAAGGAATTTTCTTCCAAAAGGTTGGCAAACCTAACATGCAGATCCTATAATCACAACTGTTCTATTATCTGCCTTATTATATATTCCTTACGGATCATGATCTAGGAATCGCACACACTCCAATGAATGGGTTGTATTAGACAAAAGACACGACACAACACGTGTTGGACACGTCCTATACGTGTCCAAAATTCAAACAAATTTTCTGAATTTGGGGCGTGCATTGGACGAGCGATGAACACAACGCGGACACACAAATGTTTTTTAAAATCTTAATATCTAATATAAGATTTATGCTCACATGAAGCCAAATGATATAATAATTTTAATGGTGTTCACGTTGACTCTTTGTGGTTATATCAACTTTTGTAGTTTATGGATGAGTGTTCTATTTTGTCAAATTATCATAATATAAAATATATTAATTAATTTTTTATTCATTGCTGTGTTTTTGCTATGTCTGTGCCCTATTTTTCTAGATTTTATTTATCCGTTCTGTGTCATGTCCATATGCCGTCCATGCTCCATAGATCATGATTGATTAAAATGAATTATTTCATACCCTTGTATAACAATGTAATATTTTGATCATATGTTTGTTTTTGTTTTTTTTGCTTGGAATCATAAGCTTTAGATAGTGAGCGTTATTTAATAAACTAAAAAACTGACAGACGATAATTATTGTTCATAAATTACTAACTCAATTCTTTCATATTGTCCATCACATTTGATAATTTCGTATTGCAGGACCAATCCATGTGCACCATGTCAAAGTTCAATACCCTCGAGAATAAGGATAAGCCGATGGTCTTTAAAGATCTGAAAAAATTATGGAACAAAAAAGTACCTGGCCTTCCATGGGAGAGGGGGGACTATAGTAGATCAAACACTTTATTAGTGGATGATTCTCCCTACAAGGCTCTTTGCAATCCTGTTGGTCCCTCGTCCATCTTTTTATTCTTTTGACTGATTGCTTTTATAAAGTCAATTCCATGCATCAGCTTTTATGGATATTGATTTGCTTTTGTAGTAAATTTGTTTTTTTTCTATTTTCGCAGTCAGGCTGTGGAATATTTCCACATCCTTACAACTTCATGGATAGCAAAGATAATTCCTTAGGTGAGTTATCCTTCCCATCTCATCCAAAGGTCATGTTGTGTTAATACATTGCATTTTTAATGCTTTATGCATTTTCTAGCAGGCCCAGGCGGGGAACTACATGTATACTTAGAAGCTCTAAGCAATGCTGCACATGTTCCCTCATATGTAAAAACACACCCATTTGGTCAACGGCCAATCACTCAATCACATCCATCTTGGAAGTTCTATATCCCCATTCTTAGGAGCCTGGGATTCTTATATTAAAATTGTACGATGAGTGTCCGTAGAAGGTCTGTGCAATCCTCCTTGTACCTACTTTTGTTGTTGCACTTTTAACTGATCCCATGAATTTCTAACCTATTAAGTATATCAATCTCTACAGAGTTTGATTTGCATTTATACTGAATTTTTTTTTATTCTTGTTTTCGCAGACATGCTCCAAAAAATACCCTTTACGAATTTACTGAGAGACATGGTAACTTGGTAGGCAAGTTGACTTCCCCATCTCATCCAAGAGATCATGTTATGTATTAATGTAAGTTGTCCCTGATAATTTGGATATTAATTACTTTATGGATTGAATGTGTTAAATCTGCTAACATGTTACCAATAAAAAAAACGTGCTAAATCTGCTGATACTTTGTTGGTGCCAGGGATGTCAGCAACCATAGCACGGTGAGAAGAATAAGGGAGTTCATTCCCATGGACAGCAGGTTCCTCTTCTGCACAATCTGTAAGTGGATACTAAGACTTGGTGAGAAAGCAAATATTTTCCTACCAATGATTTTAATTGTTTCTCGCATTCATTTTCAGGCAGGGTCAGTTTGGAATCTTCGTGTATATAAACAAACATAAGCTGCACCTATGATGTTTAAGAGCACTCATCTTGTCAAAATGAACTATTCCATCCTGGAAGTTCTTGCTGGTGATAATAATTCTTGGTTGCTAGTGACAGATACTGGAACAGATGTTCAGGGATCTCCCATGGAAATGTGGAAATATTTGCTTTATCATTAAGTGGTGTTCAATGGTTTTCCTTTGCATACCTGCCTCATCTGCTACATAGATTTATTATTCATCTTGAACTTATAAGACTGCGATCGGGATCACTGAGTAGATGGTCTCTTTTATTTGTTCATACCAAATATGGACATCATTTTTTCCCTAGTTTAATTACACGAAGTTTTATAGAGTACAAATGCTTTGTAGCATATATCAGGGTTTATATGTAGAGTATAAGCTGTTAGTCAAGGTTCTCTGTTTTTTTTTTTTTTTCTGCAATAGTGTTATACTGACATGTTTTTAGCCCTTTTTTACAGAATTTACTCTGTATTATAGTGATATGAACAATATTTTTTTGGGTTTATAGAGGTAATTCTCAGTCTGCTGTAAATTATGAGACTTGACCTTGATTTATAAGAGTAGCACCTAATAATATGGGAAATTATTTGTTCCTGGATTTCCTATATAGAACAGATTACAGGCCCAGAATTGGTGCTTCATGATGTGTTATTTCTATTATGGTTTTATTTTCCCTGATTCTTTATTTAATTAGTTTCCTTGTTTTTTCTTTGGGTGTTACACAGTTTTTTTGGATAGAAATTTCAGTCTCATATGCATCAATAGAAAATCAACGGAACATATACTCACATTAATGAGGTATATGTTTCGATAGAATTTTTTCACATTTTTTATAAATACATCATACAATTCATTAAAATATATATTTTATTTTTTTTATAAAAGCCAATGAGATATACTATTTTAAAAAAAATTCAAAATACATGGAGACCAGAATTGGGGTTAGAAAATGGAGACTATAACATTATCTTTCTCTATATGAGATAAGGCTACTCTTCTCATGGATTATGTAACTTTGAAATTAGTTTCATTGAACATACTCCATGCATTTATGTGTATAATTAAATTCTAGTATTCATAAACGGAATTGTAGTTGTTCAAAGGGGACGGTTATTCCAACCCCAATATTTATCTAACCCACCCCGTTTGTGAACTCACCCGTCTTATTTTTTACAAAAATCAAACCCACCCCATTATAAATAAATGGGATTACAGGTTCCAAACCCACCCCTGACAGTTCTCAATCATCTTTCTCACTCTCTCTTCTTTCTCTCTTCTTCTCTCCGGTCCAAGCCCCTCCCCCAATGGTCATCCTCGTTCCCCCACCCTCCAGTGGTCGTCGCCGTCTCCTTCCTTGTTGTGTCTCTCTCATGGCCGCCTCTTCCACTCCTCCTCCCCCGCATGAACAAGCTCTCCAAACCTTCTTCCTTTTTCTTTAATGTGTTTGTTTTGTTATTTTTAATGTATTTTATAGCTTTTCAGTGTATTTCATGTCTTTCTAGTTGTAAAATGTGTTGGTCTTGTTAGAATGTATATGCTGGTCTTCTTAGGGAACCCTAGATTTTTATTTTTTGCAAATTGATAATGGACATGAATCATGAATGAAAACACATTTATCATTTGTTCATTGATGTGAATTTCCATGTGTCACTTCAGCATTAGAAAGATGGTGTGCCTTTAAAAAGGGTGTGTTGTTGATTTCAGTTTAAAGATGATTTTAATCCATGTTTTCACATGTTATTTCAGCATTTCAAAGATACGATCAGTTTAAAATGGGTGTGTTGTTGAATAAGTAATACTTGGAATGGTGGTAGCTTGGACAGAATGCAGTGAGAAAAAAAGATCGGATTTCACTTTACATATGAAATTGCATTTCAAGGCAATCAATTAGTCACCCAAATTTGAAAACCTTTGAATGATTTACTAGTTTTTTTATTGAATGGTTGGCTGTCTTGGTTTTGGGTATGATGTCTAACAGATTTAAATTTAAAAAATTCTGAGTTTATGAATTTTAAATATTACCATGACTACCAAGTTGTGAGTGATTCATTGACTGAGAATTCATTTAATGTGCAATGTTTTCGAATCTTATTGAATGTTAGTCAATATAGTGATCATTTGAAACCATATAAATTTAGCATTAATGAGTTTAAAATGTATTGGTTGAATGGATAGGTTTTGAGCAATCACTGGCCCATGGCTGAATCAGATAACAGTTTTAATTTCCTTGTCTGCTTGGTTCGACACTAGTAGTGTCGACAATCTTAGGTTCTGTCGACAGTTGAATTGTTGAATCAAACAGAACCGAGACAGTAGGTTCAGTACATACATCGACAATATCAACTTCTGTCGCCATTTGGATTGTCGAATGAAACAGAACAAAGACAATAGGTTCAATACATTCATTGACAGTAGTAATGTCGACAATATAAACTTCTGTCAACATCGGGATTGTCGAATCAAGCAAAATAAGACAGTAGATCCACTACATACATCGACAGTACTAGTGTCGACAACATCAACGTTTGTCGACATCTTAATTGTCGATTCAATGATTGAGATGGGTTTGGATTACATTAAAAAACTAATAACAATATTATTTTATTATTTAATGTGGGGTTGGGTGAATATGTCATGGGGTGGTAATAAACCCCCCCCCCCCCCCCCCCCCCCGTTTCAAAACGAACAAAATCCTTCACAGGGGAATGGGGCTGATAGCTATGTTGAATAAACTAGCACAAGTCCCCATAATAGAAAGAACACTTGCACACAAATTTATAACTAAAGATAAAAATAATGTTGGCAGATTAAAAAATATAATCAAATAAAAACTATTTTCATAGCTATTTATCTAGAATATCTATCTATGCCTTAAAATAAAACAATCATCTTATCTCTTGTCCTCTCTTGTTCTCGTAGAATAAGTTAAGAAGTTGTGTGAGAATCCATACAAACTGATTTGTTAGCCCTGTTTGGGTGGAAGAATATGCGAAATAGGGTGGAATAAGTCCCAAAAAAACCGTTTTTTAGGGCTCGTTTGGGGTGCAACATAAGGTTATTCGCCCTTGATAGCTATACTGGGATAGATAACAATCCATGTTGAATAGGTAAATTTTTGTTTGGTTGTATTTTCTGTTATTCTCATTGAGAAACGTAAAATTGATCTTTTTGTTGTTTGGTTCACCTTGAATAAAGTAAGGATAAGTGGTAGATAAGAGATGGATAAGAGTTTATGATTTTTAAATGACAATTATACCCCTGCATAAATTATTTGTGTTTGGGAATAAATATAAGAGATATGAGTGTGATATGATAGATGTGACAGTTTTTGGAATGTGTGCAGAGAGTGTTAGGTGAGATAAATATTTTAAAATGACAGAGAAGGGTATTTTTATCTATTGGCATAGATAAGCCCTGATAAACAATTCCACCATTTTCTTAGAATAGTTATCAGGTCTTATCCTAGCTTATCCAGACATAGCTATCAAGATTTATTCTTGTCAAACAAACAGCTGTTTGGGGCTTATTCTACTGTATTCTCCCAAATTCTTGGTTTATTCCTCACCCCAAACGGGGGGTTAGGGAATATGTATGGCATGATAAAATCAAATGAAAACAAGTTGATAGTGGCCTAGGAGGCTAGGAGCCATTTTATGAGCTCAATGACAATGATCCACGTGTTCATCGTCCATGACCCAATTAATGAGGGCCTGTGACTTGAATAGCCCACGTTCTGTGAGTCCAGCCCATCCGCTCATTCACATCCGATTTTCTCTATTGAGTTATGTGAGAAATTTCTTTCTACAACAAACCCTAGAATACAATCAGTTGACTTAAGCGTCGGAGGGTTTTTTTGTAAATCCCCCCCTCCTTGTGTTCATGATGTTTGAGGTCTCAGATCGCTGACAACCAAACAGAACCAGCAGGAGGAGTGTCGGAGTGGATGGATCTTATAACTCGGATCCAGTTCATCAATTTTTGTTCTTTCAAGTGGTATTCCAGATCCCTCTGAAAATTGTATTATTTTACTTAATCTATTACACTAGAATAATGGGGGTTTACATATCAAATTATTTGTCATCACTTCTAATAAATCAGATGACTCACAAACAAACAACAAAATTTTTATTATTATGTATTCCAACGAGAGTAAGTAAAAACATAACCAAATAAAAAATGATTTCTTCAACTGGTATAATTATTCATATTAAATAGCTTATGTTGGTATCAAAATTAGGGGCTTAAATTATTCACCTTACATAATAAAAGAAGAATGAGATTGTGTATAAAGTGCTCCTTGGCTCAGTTTAGGCCTGTCAACGGGTTAGGTCCAGGCCGGATCGTGGTGGACCCGGACCCGACCCGTGGAAGGACTCGGCGGGTCCGGGTCCTGGGAAATGTGGACCTGGACCCGTCGGACCCAGGTTGGGTCCGGGTCCGACCCGACCCGACCCGAATATGGTTTTTTTTAAAAATGGAGAGCTCATGAATTTGTTTGCTTTATCATTCTATTATGAAAATTTTATATAAAACATTAGTTTTGAGCTTTCTTAACTAATGTCGTGACATTCTATTTGAACATATTTTGGTACAATTTAAAACAATAAATACTAACATATAACATTCAAAATAAATAAAAATCTAAACAATATAACAATGAACTAAAAGAGAGAGCTAATGGTTAATTATTTGTGTCACAAAGTAAATGTTCAAAATAATAGACACTACATATTAATCTAAATAACATTCAAAATAATAAACACTAACATATTAACCTAAACAATGAACATAAATCATGTAACAAACCAATTAATTATACAAATTCAAAAGCTAACAAACTAATCAGGCTTGTCAATGGGTGGGTTTGGTTGGTTATCGGTTATGATTTATGGGTTTTGGTTATGGACTTATAGATAAAAAAATGAGTTAAAATTTGTACTTGTAATTTGATAAATAAGAAACAAAATTATGAGTCAACTAATATAAATAGATTTGTAATATATGAGCATATACTAATAAAAAGTCGAGTCTCGGGTCCAATGGGTCAGGGCGGGGTGGACTCGGACCCGACTCGTTTGTATGTTCGGGTCCACCAGGTCGGGTCCAAATCAGATCAGGTCCACATCGGGTCGGATATATTACACGTATAACCCTTGACGGGCCTAGCTCAGCTATCCCAACAAAAAGAATGTGATCTTTTGTTTTTTATTATTCATTTTAATGTGATGGATTGTCATATCTTTTAATTAGTTAATAAGCTTTCAAGGAAAGATGTGGCTTGATTCCATACAGTTAGGCTTGGTTGAATCTATCTGTGCTAATAATTCAGAAATCAAGTTTTAATTAAATTAACCTCAACTTGCCATGTGCATTTGATCAATTTGGTTCTAATGGACCTTGTTCATGTGCATGCAATTAGAGAGTCCATTAATGATTAATGACTTGTTCAGATGTAATTGGTGCTAACTTTTATGGAGTGACCACACTATTAGGTGTTAATGGAAAAAAAAGAACAGTTGATTAGGTAGCCGACCTTTTGATTTATTAGACATGATTTTTTTTTTAAATAAGGAATCTCGACAATATGAATACAATGACTTTACCTGCTGATGTGAGCAAAAAATTATAACATGGGGAATCCCTTGTTCTATGGTTGATACAATCTTTTAGATTGATTTTTTTTCCTTGGCACCCTCCCCAAGGTTCAGATATCAATTTCATTTCAAACATTAAAAATGTGGTAATGGTTTCCACTGTTCATTTAAGAGGATGCATGAAAGGTTTTTCACCATAAAAAAATGTTACATTCAATTCCATTTACAATCTTTACATTTTTTTATTATTGTTTTTAAAATATAGACAATGAAGTAATGTTTATGTAAAAAAATATTTATGTGATACATATTATTATGGTAGATAATTTCATGTGCTGACGTGGCTATGGACCCTACTATCACCTTGAAATGATGGAGGCTCTGTATTCCACTCAAGTGAGAGAAGGGGAATCCCTTGTTTCATGGTAACACAATCTTGGCTGCTTTTTAGAAGGCTCTCATGTGTGGAATCTTAGCATAGTAATCTGACGTGGCCTTCATTTGTTGAATCTTTTTCCCATGATTTGAATATCTAGTACAAACCACCCCCCCCCCCCCCCCCCCCCCCCCCCCCCCCGATTAAACCCCATGTGCATTTTGAAAAAGGTATAGTGAATAGATAAATCAATCACTCCTTTCCTTCTTATATATTACAATTTACTTCATTTAATGAATAAATAAAATATTAAATATATGTGCACATATTATATCAAATGCTAATCAAGCATAAAAATATTTATATATATGATAAAACTAACTTACTGAGCATATAAAAATAAAAGTAGATTAAGTTCATGGGTATTACATTGTTGATATATAAACCAAAAAAAAAAACCCCTCAATGTTAGGGTATTTCTCATTAACTAACTCCCCCATGCAATGCACATGGTGGATTTGGTGGGTGTGGGAAACACACACAAAACAAGGAGAGGAGAATAAAAATTAGGGAATCATGTGACCTTGTCTAGTTGCAACACCTTCCATTGAGTTTTTTTCTTTTTAGAACATGCTTGGGCTGATTAGATTGGGCTTGATTGGCCTTGCCTAGCTAGGGCAACCCACCCCCCCGAACCCCCAAAGCCATGTGATTTCATTACTTTATGCATGTGATGGTGTATCCTCTTCATTCTTATCCCAACACCATCCCATCCATCACCATCAACCTTTCCCATTGAGATTTATTACTACAGCATGCACACAATCCTATACTACAGCATGCCATGCATGAATCTTAGTGTCACATATGGAGTCTAATTAAAAAAAAGGGAAATTATGATAGTTGTTAAAATAGAGTGATCAATGGATGGAGACAAATGGTTATTTTAGTTTAATGGGACATTTACATGTACCCCCCTTGAAGAACCTTGCATGCACACACATGAAACCATGTTAAACTATGTGTCCTCACCCACTCATTCACAACATTGGTAGAGATATCTCCTCTTCATCGAAAGATTCTGTAATCCATTTTTATGGATAGAATAAGAAATAATCAGAAAAAATATGTACCTACCAAAATAAGATTAAATTAAGATGAAACTCAACTGGATTTGGGAACACACTAAGATAATTTAGTTCATTTACAAACAAAGACAAACCAGTATTAGCAAAAGATTTACTAAAGGAATGACATTATCCATCATCAATTATAACATGCAGGAATAATTGGAAACTAAAAACAACCTTCAAGTAAAAATTGAATCAGATTTAACAAGCAAGTCCTGAGACACCCTACTATTGGATCCAACTAAATACTGGATTTTCACAGTAGGGGGGAGAGTGGGTGTTTTCAGGTATAAAAGATTGTTTTGAGGGTGTAAATGTAAAATCCAATTAAATATCATGGTAGGTCCTACACCCATAGGAATATACTGATTTGTCACCCATTTGAGAATTAAACCTAACTTTTGTAGAATAAATGCTTTGTGAACACAGGCAGATACTGGCCGCCATATAAGCCAAAAGCCATCCTGTAGCCTGTACTGATAGGGAAAACCATTAAACAATTGTACATAAAAAGATAAAAAAAAATAAAAAAATTAATACTAGTCAAATAATATAAGGTCTTAATTTTATCAAATAATAAGCCCCACCCAAATCCCAATATAAAATATATAAATTGAAAGCATATTGTATCCAAAAACAAAAAATTGCATCATCTCCATCATCACAAACTGAGAGTCATAGATAGGACAAAAGTTACAGTCATCATTCTCACCCAGAGGAGAATTTTCTCTTGTGACAGTTTTCTAATTCACACAGTTTAAAATACATGGTATATGATGTCTATGATGTGTTCCTTCTTGGGGAGAAAGGGATCCCTCCCCAATGTTTCACTTGCAGTATAAAGAAAGAAAAAGAGTGACTTCTTGTGATACCATTTAAAATCTTTTAATGAATCTATCATAGATTTGAAATTTGAACCACTACCAAGTTATTTTATTTTATACAAACTTTGAACTCAAGGAATACTTATGCTAGATCCACTGTTCCCTTGTTTAGACAAGTATAAATATCTGAATAAAAGATTTTTCTGATTGAAGAATGATTTATCCTGTTTGTTAGAAAAAGAATAGCAATAAAGTCTATACAATTATTCATATTTTGAATTAAAATTAATGGAGATTTTTTAGAGTAACATTTATTGCCTTCTTTTGGATTTAAGGTGTGATTAAATATAAACTTTATAATTTTTTTATCCCTTAAAACTGATTAACTTATTAAAATATTTTTTCCTTGCCAATTCAGATTTTAATTAAAAAGACAAAAAAACTAAACAAATTCCAAACTATTTTACATAAGACAATGGTATCACCATATCTTTTATTGACATGCTTCACTATTAATTTGAAGAGATGATGATTATGGTGATATCACATTATCACATTTTTTTTAAAGTATTTATTTCACTGTTAAATATAAATAAAAAGTTCAAGTAATTAGAGGAAGAAGCTGCAACATTTTTACTAAACCAAGTAAGCAGAAGGGCAATCATGTGCAAATGAAATCTAAATTCCAACTCTGAATGGGACATGAAGAAAAGTGCAAACACAACAACCTAAGCATCCATTGAAAGCATAAACCTCCCAAAAATGATCCACTTGCATCTTACATCACTAACTCTTCAATTCTAAGTTTCCACCAAACCTCTATTTTTTTCAGATTACCAACTACTTTTATATTATAAACCTATATAGGTCAATGTCGTAGATTGCAATTTACCAGTGATTTATCGGATCAAAACAATCTCACAAGCATATGACAATGCAATATAACATATGAATGACCATTTTTGAAGTGTCATTTTTATGACTAACAAATATCATATATCATGAGAGAGACTTCTAACATTAAAGATTTCAGCATGCATGATGTGGATACATCTTGTAGACATATGAGATTGTGCACAAGGCTGTAAATAAGATTGTGTGTAATAATTGCAACAATATATAGTAGTGATATTTTTCATGCCCATTTGGAAGGTTAAAGGGGTGAAGGGGGGAACGGAGGGGGAGCATTTTCATGACAAGATGCATTCAAGGCTCAGAGAGGCTTCATTTGGGGGGGAATTCTCTGTGGACCGCTACTGCTCTACGATGCACCAAGTTGCAATCAATTTTGCCTTTTCCATTGTGCAGCCTGCTTTTATAGTAGATAGATGGGTATGGCTGCAACCATCTCTTTTGCAGATTATGGTATGGGAAGGACAATGGGCACCAATTTTTTTTTCCATTTTTTCTTTAATTTGGTGATTCCCTCCGGTGATAGGGAGAAGATAAAAAAGGAATGTGATGTTGATATCAGTATTCACTTCATCAAATTCTCTTGAACTCATTGAACTCATCAACCCAAATTCAAAAACTTCCACCCTTTGCCAATAATACAAATACATTATATTTTCTTTTAAACATCACATATAATGAATTCAATATATTGTGAGATGTCTTACGTTCTAGCTCGTACGGAGAGGGCTGAAAGTCCTAACCAGGATTAACAAAGCCTAGTCCCAATTTGAATTTTTGAAAAGTGACAGAGTGATTTGTATTTTGATTACTAGATATTAGTAAAATAATTCCTACTCTCCTCCGTGGTACATGTAAAGATTACCAAACCACGTAAATCTAAGTATTATTCCGTGTTTTGTTATTTCTGTTGTTGTCATGCAAGTGCTTAATTAAGGTTTAATAATAAAAAGACAAGTCTGTCAGACATAAGATAAAAATAAATGTACAATAAAAATAAAGAAAGGACTGTGGCCTGTGGGGCCGTTTAGGTGAGAGACTTACAGCTGGGCATGGAGGGTTCCCTGAATTGACTGTGGGAAGGGGTGGGGGAGGGCCAATAAAAGTCATCAAAGCAGCCTTAACAGACATCACAGAAACTAAACCTTTTCATTTTTCCCTCCCTCCCTCTGACAACCCTCACATGCCCCAACCAGACAATCACAGACCCACCAACATTATCAACCCACATGGCATTGTGAGTTGAGACCAAAACAAATCTGACCCACAACTCAAGTTTTCTCTCTTTCTCACTCCCTCCATTGTGAACAAACTCAAAAAAAAATTCCTTTTTTTATTTTTGTCCAATTGAAGGCTCATTATCCTTATTGGATAAAAAAGCCACAGCAATACCAAGGTTGGCTCTTTTTTTTTTTAACATTCTTTCATTTGATCAGAAGAATATCATCATCTTGCATCATCATATATATGCACCCTCAACAAGTGTACCTCCATCTCTCACTTTCTCTTTTTTGTTTTTTAACTCCTCTGAAACAAAGAACCTTATTCTCTTTATTGGGTTTTGGTTTTTTTTTGTTGAATTGTTGAAAGTTTCAGTGTTGGGAGACCTCTGACCCTCTCTTTTTTTTTTGGCTGTTGTGGAGCAAATGAGAGAGTAGTTTCTGGAGAAATCATCTTTTTCTTTCCATCATTGGAAAGTTTTGGAGCATTGGCAAGCTATTTGGTTGTTGGGTCTTCCCTACTCACAATTCCCATTAATGTTATAGTACCATTTTTGTTATCAAAATTTTTGGAAAGTTGAGAGTTTGTTATCTGGGTTTTGGTTTCCAGTGAGAAAGGTCTCCTTTATGTGCTTGTGACCTGGAACTAGTTGTCAACTTTGCTGTAAATGATCAATATTTCAATACCCACTGAGAGATTTTACTTTCATTCCTGAGTGGTGGTTATTTTTTAAGATAAAATGAAGAGTTTGGATTGAAAAGTGTGATACTAGTAGTGATTCTGGGCTCTGTTTATGGTCTGTTTGAGAGAGATAGAGAGAGAGAGATGTCTGCAAATATTCTTCATGTATTGACAGACGACGCCGGAGACCTGCAGAGACAGATTGGCTGCATGACTGGGATTTTCCAGTTATTCGATCGCCACCATCTAATCACCGGACGTAGAATTGATGGCCGGAGGAGACTTCCTTCAGGTACACCCCCTTGTTGTATAGACTTATCAGTTTTTATGTGTAGCTGAGGTTCTTATTCTCTGAGTTCTGAATTATGGTCTTCTTGGTTGTTTTCATTGAGAAGCTTTTGATTCATATTTTTGTTAGTATCAGAAACTCTAATCTTATGAATTTTGTTGTAATTCAATTTCAATAGAAATCCAGTTCCCTTTTTAGGATTGAGAAAACTCTTTTGTTTTCTGAGAACAATTCCTCCAGTCTCTTGTGTGAAAAACTGTACCTGTCACATGCACATAATAAAAAAATTCAATACATTTTAAACCTGGTATTTCATATCAAAAAAGGCTTTTGATGCCAACTTGGTTCCAGCTATTTCAGCATACTGTCCCTGGAGAATAAATAAATGGCACAGTACTGGGGATAGGTACCTCTTCCCTTTGAAGTGGGGCTGGAAATGTTAGGTTGATAATAAAATATGCAATAGCCAAAATTTATTCTAATTAACCAGAATATAAAACAAAGACACTTACCTACCAAATTTTTAAAAAAAATAGTGCAAATTTGTTATGCTGACCATGCAAAAATTGCTCCTTAATTATTATATGTTTTCATATGCATGTAATCTTTACATCTAATGCTACACAAAACTGATCATCTCTAATAAATAAAAAGGCCATGCCATATCAGATACTTGATTAGTACCCACTTCATTACTGTAGGTCAAACCTATTCGAAGAATAGCAATTCAGGAGCAGATGCCAAAGCCCACTCTCAACAAGCAGCTCTGGTAACTTCCATTCGAGTTTGGTGTCTGATATTCAGTTTTTGGTATTCAAGGCAGAATATTTATTCATGGGAATATCATGTTCAATTGCAGGAGAGAAACCACAGCAAGACCGAAAACCAGAGATTCTCAATGGAGTCTTCGAGAGTTTCTTTCTCTTCTTCATCTTGTTCATCTTCATTTTCTTCTCTCGACTGCAACAAGCCAGCTCAACAGAGACCACATTCGAGTTATCCAAGTATGCGGAGAGGCCTCTACAAAACATGTCAAAAATACATGATTTCGATGCGAATGTGAGATCCATCGCTTCTCCTCGTCGTGACCCTCCAATTCCACATGGAAGACAGTCACTTGATTTCCGGGATGTTGTCAAGGATTCGATATACAGGGATGCTCATGGTTTGTCAGTTAAAACAGTTAAAAAAGAGGAACCAGTGAACAATGTGATGAAGCACAGAGACTCTCCAAGGCCTTTCCATCTGTCGAAATCAGTTGATAAAGCTTATATTCTGGGGGCTGATGGAAAACAAAGAGTGCCTGTTGACCTGAATGAGTCCCTCAAAGTTCTTGCTAAGCTCAAAGAGGCACCTTGGTATTTCAATGATCCCAAAGAAACGCCAAGACCTTCGTACGAAGGAAAAGATGGATATTCCATCTCGAGGGACACGCCTCGGTTCTCATTTGATTCCAAGGAGGCAGCCAAATCCACTGCTAACAAGCTCCGGAGCTCCCAAGGCTGTCTTTGGATAGCAGAGAAGGTTCCCTCAGACGTTCAAATCTAAAGGAGTTTGATAGGAATATCAATAGAGGTTCAAATCTTCAACAAGACATGGAAGCTTGCAACCGACCCACAAGCGTTGTGGCAAAGCTCATGGGCTTGGAAACACTTCCAAATCTACGAAAGATGGAGTTGACAAAACCCTCACCGAGAGATCACGAAGCTTACACTCCACATAGAAACAACCACCCCCAAGAACGCAAACGAGATGATCTCCCATTCTCCCCAAAGAGCTCCTCCTCCAAGCCTCGAACAAGCGTTCCCGATCTGGTGATGAAACCAATGCCCAGTGCAATTTTTCCAGTTGAACCAGCTCCATGGAAGCAGCAGGAAGGCCGCCGTGGCCTTCAGAAAGCGCAATTCAGACCTCAGGAAGCAAATGCAAGGCAGTATTCGCAATCTGTTACAATGAGATAGAGAAAAGGCTCAAAGAACTCGAGTTCTCACAGTCCAATAAGGATTTGAGAGCTCTTAAACATATTTTGGACTCAATGCAAGCAAACGGGATGCTAGACGGCAATAGGAATGCAAGTCAAAGCATGCCAAGTCCAAACCGAACCAAAGAAAAGGGAAATGCTAGTCCAAGGCCTTTTGACTCTCCCATTGTAGTCATGAAACCAGGAAGTCCATTGGTGCAAATGTTATCCCATCATCTTCTGTAGTTCCTATCAGTGGCCTTCAAGGTCTCCGGAAGCTTCGGACTGGTGACTCAAATGAGAATAAGAAGGCATCTACAGGTAGCCGAATGGGGAAAGTTCAAACTCCTAAAGCAGGTCTTCATAAGAAGACCAATAGCAGATTGGAGGAGAGCATTTTGCATAAGCCTTTGCACCGCACTTCACAAACTCCAACAAAGTCTCAACAACGGCCGAGGGAGAACAATGGCAGCTATGTGAGGAGTCCGAGCTCTTCAAGCCCAAGACTTCATCCGAAGAAGCCTGAAACGGATAAGAAATCCCGTCCAACCACCCCTTCTTCAGAGACTAGCAAGACTCCAAGAGACAGGCATCATCTGCCAGGCAGAATGCGGAATCCATTTCGCCAAGAGGCAGACAAAGGCAAAGACCAACTGACAGTGGGGAGACGAGAAATTCGAGTCACCATGGAGATGAAATCTCTGTTCGGTCAGACAGCAATGCCAGCTTGGCTTCCCAAGTGGATCTGGAGGTGACAAGTGCAGATCGGTCCACTCCTGGCACGAGGAGTCCTTCGAGCAAGGCTGCACACAGTGCTGCATCTGCATTAAAACAGAAGGTATGTGATTATGTTAAATTTGGTTGTTTCAGTTGATTAGTCTTTTGCTTTCCATTTTGACCCAGTTTGATTTAGCATCAGTGGTAAAAATCTATGAGCAGATGGCATATACAACTAGCGTAGAGCAAGTAAAAATTATCTGACAATTTTGAAATTCTCTGTTTGCTTTGTGATTCAGAAATCATCATCGCCTTTGAACGATGACATTTCACCAATGGAACTTGCACTGGCAACCCCTGAGCAACCAAGTCCTATATCTGTTCTAGACTCCTCATTTTACAGGGATGATTTGATATCCTCCCCTGTGAAGAAACCCACAGGTGCATACAGAGGTAAGATTCTATATTATATTTATTGATAATATTTAGTAAAATAGAAATATAAGACTTATTTGAATTTTTGCAACTGTTCATTCCAATCTAGACAGTTGGATATTTTCTTCTTGGCATGGATAATTCATCCATCCAGATATCCACTTCCCTCACTTATATGCAGTAGTTTCTGGTGCTTACCCTTTGATGTTCGTTACGCACAGATGCTTTCTGCATAAGTGCATTTGAGTCCACGTTTATACATACTTATCCATAGGCAGACACCTGAACACATATCATGAAGTGGCACCAGTAAATATACTATGACAAAATTTAGAAAAACGTTCTTTTCTTTCAATAGATACTTTTAAATATACCTATCTATTTGTGCTGATAGATGCACATGTATTTGAAATACCTAAAATCTCTTATGAGCCACCAGTCTCAGTGTGTTTTATGTCTTTGGATGTTTGCTATAAACAGTAATCACAACTTCCCCTTCAAACAGTTTTATTGTAGGAAAGATACAGTGAACTGAAAATTCAAGCTATTGCATATCATGTTGAAATGGCTATGTAGGTCAGGGTTCAGAATGTTGAATAAACTTGCTCAAAATTCAGAATTTTCTAAATTTTACCCAACTATCCTTCAAGTCATTCTTACCTGTGACTTCCACTTGCAAGGGGATGAAACAAATGGACCCAACATACTGAAGTAAATAAATGACCCCACACGCAGACTCAACCCGCCTGAGTTTCCAAAATGTTGCGAGAAGGACAATCATGCTCTGGCTGTAACTCCTGCTCACTAGTCAGATGATTAGCAGACCGGCCAGCGATGAAGACACCAAAACAAATTATTTATGGTCCCTCTTAGGCATACCCCACAAAGTTATTAGGATGGAATCATATAATGCACAAACAGTTATCTTACGAGATGCTCTCAACATCCCATGTGAGTTGTTAGTTACAGAACCACATGTTAGACATGTAAAACTGTCTGGCAATCTAGAAAGTTATACTAGGAGATGCTCTCAACATCCCATGTGAGTTGTTAGTAACAGAACATGTTAGACATGTAAACTGTCTGTTAGCATTCTAGACAGGCGTGATTACAATTCAAGCAATGAACCATTCCACACTTAAAAGAGTACCGTTGTTTCAAGAATGACTATCACTGTTCATGATATGCTACAGTATCTGGTAGAATATGAATTACTAAAAAAATTCACCACAAGTTAGGCTGTTGTATTTATTTTTTTAAAATAGAAAGTTGGATGATATCTGTTCCATTCAAAAAAATTCTGAGTTTCTGACCTAGTTTGAATTGGCTGCACTCCAGATAACATTCAAAATCCTGGGGAGATATTCCTCAAAGAAAGGCGGAATTCAGTGAGCCTTGGCGCGATCAACAACAAGAAGTTGGAAAACATAGAAATCCTGGTGCAGAAGCTCCAGCAGCTGAGCACGGATCCCGAGGACCCGCCCGCCACCGACCACATTGCCTCATTATGTGATAACGAGAATCCAGACCACCGATACATCTCAGAGATACTGTTGTCCTCGGGCCTGCTTTTAAGAGACCTCACAACAGCACCAGTTCAGCTCCATCCTTCCGGCCACCCAATAAACCCAGATTTGTTCTTGGTTTTGGAGCAAACGAAGTCCGGTCGGCTCCTAAAAGCTGAACCTGTCTCCAACAAGGCTCCCCGGACCAAAACAGACCAGGAGAAGGTTCATCGTAAGCTCATATTTGATGCAGTAAATGAAAATCTTATCCAAAAGCTGGCCTTGGCAGGACCGAATTCAGAGCCTTGGGTCCAAGCCGTTGCAGTTAAGCTTGCTTTAAGGCCTCCAAGCGGGCACCGGCTTCTGAAGGAGTTGTGTTCGACAATTGATCAGTTCCAGCTCAGCTCATGGGTTGTGGATCTGATGATGAAGTGGACAGTTTGAGACTGATATTGAGTGAAGACATGGCGCTCAGGTCAGAAAGTTTTTCAGGGGTGGTTCTGGACATAGAGAGATCAATATTCAAGGATTTGATCGATGAGATCGTAAGCGGGGCGCCTCGAATTCACAAGCCAAAGCAAGCAGGCGGCGAAGGCAGCTTGTTTGCTAAATGAAAATTATTACTTATAATGCCATTTTTCTTCTTTTTCTTCCCTTTCATCTGATAGTTTTCATCAATGTCAGGAAACAGCAGTTTTTCTTTGATAGCTATACCCCCCATTTTCATTTTTCCCCTTTATATTCTACCTCGTATGAAAGTTTGGACAAAACTATACATTCAAAAGAGACAAGTGTGAAGTGAAATATTGTCACTGCAACTCATCATATGCATTACAAATTTAATGAAGGAATGACATGGAATAATAATTCCATTTCTACAGTATATTACAGTTTAACTATAGTAAATGATGTTGCAATACAAATACATGTCCATAAAAGAGACACTCATGCAAGCCTCCAAAAATTAAATATAGTAAAAAATGTTGCAAGATAAATATTGAGAAGAGAATCCAATTACATGAAAGAAAAAAGTGAGATGAAAGTGCATCTGCATTGAATTGGCTGAAAAAAAAATTCTTACAGTAATTCCATTGAAGATGATATAACAGAGATTAACAGTAACTCATTTGAGGAAACCAAATACCAGACATCATGCATGCATTATCCAACCACCCACAGACAGCAACTACCTGTAACAATACCCACTGAAGATACCATCAAACAAGGCACCAAACACCAGCTATAATGCAGCCAATTCTCCAACTGTATGAACTCTGGATCACCATTGCACTGTTTTGTGGACATCAATAAATGCCACTGTGGTCCAAAACATCCACCACATCACTTGTAATGAACCAATGTGTTCCATATACAGCTGACAAAAGGGCCCAGGAACCAACCAATCTTTGTGAGGATAAAAAAAAAGAATATCTAATCTGCAATCTTGATAACTGTTTAGACCACCATATATACATCACTATGTTCTATTAAGACTAATCAGGATCATAAGCCAACAACTGCTCTGTTTTGAGTCTTTGGCTCATCAAGTAACTCATTTTTCCCAACAACAGACGGTGATACACAACATCGGATGAAACAGAATTGTGGGGGCTGAACAAGAACCATCCATAGGAGGAAGTAAACTACCCCGACAGGGGCCCGAACAACCCTCCTATAAAGACAAACTGGCTTCTGTTTGCATTTGGGGGATTAAAGACTGATGAGAATAATCAGAAAATCCATGATTGGTTGCAGCTTAAAATGGCCACATGGGGTTCTTCCCAAATGGAAAATGACTGAAATGACATAATTCATTCGTTTTCCAAGAGTCAAGCTTCAACCTCAGAGCCCTGCTATTACACATTACAGAATTTTCCCAAGTTTGGGGCAGCTTGTTTCATCATGTTTCTCAATATAATACATTATTACATTGTGACGCAAGTTACATAATTCTCCATCAAATTCAATCACCATGTAACTAAGGGAGAGTATACAAGATGACCTCCTCACATGAGAATACTCGTGATAATCTTGAGAAGCAAGAATCACAGGCAAACACTGTAGAATAGAACACTACATATTAAACAGTTGTCACAAAAAACTCATCCATGTACTAGAAGCATTGTGAGCAAACTTACATGATCATCGCTTTCATAGATTGTTTGGGGGGGTGGGGGTGTTGATGAGCCTTACTTGTTCCTTATAATCCCCTGTTCTGATAAGTATATAATGAATTTCAAAAATTACCATCAAGAATATGAAACTGAACTGGCATGATAAGGCCTGAAGTCTGAGTGCTCAAAATGAATAAATCCACCTCAATTACATCCCTCAACCTCCCCTCCACAGTCCAGAAACTGCTCTCATCCACTAAAATCCAGATTTGAGGAGACCGATCTTCTGCTTACCAAGAAAACAGAAAGAATCAGTCGAGCATTCCCTAGGCCTTTCAAATTCTTGACGGTCATGGCTCATGAATATATCTTTCACAAATCCCAAGTCACTGGAAATGCTTCATGAATAGCAAGTTATGCAATTAGCAATAAAAGTGCGATGGAGGCTCTACTTGAACTGGTTGAACTTTCAGCTGCCGATGTGATCATTCATTAAGGGGCCTTTTCCTGGTGCTCTTACAGCAGAGTTCAGGCTTCTGTGGTCTTCCACTCGAAACATTAGACAAGAGCTATCAGCTTTGGTTCAGATGAAATGCACTGAAATTTAAACTGCTAATGGTTGATGTGGAGTGCGGGGAACGCCAATAACATTCTTCACCAATGTACTGGAGTAAGTCCTGCAACCATAATTAGCGATCAAATTAAAAAATTTGCTTCAAAAAAAAGGAATAAAAGTACTAATTTCACTATCTGAAAGTACTGAGTGTATGGACCACTCTCCTTTGATTATTACTGGCACATAAAGCAAAGTCAAGTAGGTAACCTATAGATGCTGAAATAATTACCAAATGGAACAGTAATTTAGATCAGGACTCATTCTCAGGCTGCAAAATTGCCCAAAAATCCTATAAGAAAGGACAGGAGACAATTAAACAAGACATTACATGAACTATTACGAAATCACCATACCCCCTCTGCCACCATAACCATAAGATTTATATGGCAATTTGTGAATAAAGATAGCATAAAGCATAGGGGGAAGATATAAAAAATGTAGCATTCAGGGTCAATTTGCTCAAGATTTACATAAAAAGTTCCAGTGGCATTTTGGACAAGTCAAGACTTGAGACCCATAAATCCAAAATAAGCAAGTAAACCTACACTGGTGAAAACCATGCATAAAAGAACTATGTCATCTGGAAGATGAACGGTAAAAGTACTAAATCAGATAAAAAAATGAGTGAAGCATATCAGAAGAAATTAAGTCTGTAATCAAATAATGCAAGATCCTCTGGCCCTAATTTATTAGAATAACTATTACTTAATGTTATGCATGTGAAATTTCCTATCTGCTCTTAAAACTGTAAAGAAGTAGATGAAAGAATGCCTAATGGTGATTATGACAATGGCAGCAACAGGAGTACGAAAAAATGCTAGACACCAAGTAATAAAACCTCTTCCAGTTTTTAGGCTGATTTACACTACACTGATGATGCAGCCAAATGCATATTCTATATTTCACAAGATCTACAGGAGCGACAATTCATGATTGGGCAGAAGCACTGCAATCTTGTGTTGCTAAATTCCATTAGATCTTGTGCAAAACAGGGCCCACGTTCAATTTTCCTTGGTGTCACACCTGTTCTTCATCTGCTACAAGTATCAGTACGGGTGATTCTTCATAATTAAAAAGTATCAACCATTCAGCTTGATCTTGCTGGTTGCGCTAGGATAAAGAGATATATAACAATGTAGAACATCATTGGCCCATGGCACATGCGAATCACTAAGAGGATTAAAAGCATATATGTTTTCATATTTGCAAAAATCCAATATCCTAATGGTGTACAACATAATGAAGGCTACATTTCATGGATGACTCATATCCAACATGCATGAAATTGCCCGGAATATATTGACAAAATCCATAATCACAGATTCATAGACCACAAGGCCTGAAAAAATGACTATATACGTCTGCAACCAGCACACATCAATACACTTGGAAATTGGACTTCTATGATTCTGTTCATGTACTAAACAATAATGCTTCAGGAGGTTCAAGGGAAATCTGGAAGCTCTTCAAACTAATAACTTCTTCCTGTAATCTCCACAAAACCATTTTACTTTTGGATGAAGGTGGTTCGCAAAAAAACTTCTAACTGCATATTAGTATGCAAAGATCATCAGCATTGAGACCTCACTTTCACTGCTTTGTATGCTAATTGCAAGCATACCAACAAGAGAATTAATAAGGCAAAGTAGAAACAAGGGACCAGCCTCACTAGCCATGTTAAATAAGGCAATGAAACACTGCTAAAATTAAGAACCGCGTTCAATGTCAAAAATGTTCACATAAAGATATTATGTTAGAATCTACAGGGAGTTTTTTTTTAATATTCAGTAGGCTGGTCCATATATTCTACATTATGATTTGATTTATGGGAATATGACTTGTATCCATATCCTACTCTTAATGTATTTTCCCTAGCGTGATTCACCAATTTAAAAAAAATTCTGGTGGACACCATGTTTTTTTAAGAGGAAGAATAAAAAGGATAAGCTACTGATTATAAATGTTTTCAATAAGTTTGATGAGTGTGTCATCTCCTTATTGTTAACAACCTCTTGAATGGTTGTTCCGCATAGGAGGATCCCCTTTTTCTTTCTCTTTTATTCTTCTTATATTTTGTTGGAGATTCCTCGTCTCCTTTTTTTTGAATGGTTATGGAGTATGGACAAAGAAGTTGAACAACAATTTAGTTATGACTAATATATGTAAGCCAAAATCTGTTAGTGAGATGTAAAAATCTAGTATTCTCTACTTCAGTTCAGAATAATATTCTCTGGGAGACAGCGACGTATATAAAAAAGGATTCATTGCAAGTTGACAACCAAGATTAATTCAGTTTCACAAAGATGCGGCCACTCGTTGTTCAGAATTTAGACAGAGCATTTAAGCCAAGCAAAAGATGCAAGCAAATTGAACGCATGTTTTGGTCATCATCTTCAGCCTTTATATATTCCTAAGGAAAAGATTAAATTTCCCAAATAATCAAATTCAACTTTTTCTTAAAGAGCAAGATTTTCACAAAAAATCTGCACACTCGTATAGGGTTATATCTTAGGAGAAGACAAGCATTTGCTGAAGCCTTGCTAGTAAAAAGCAACAAAATTGTGATAGGTCATCGCCTTTAAGTTTGTAAAGGATCTCATCAGTATCCAAACCAGAAAAACAAAAAGTGCCTTCAAGCTCAGCTGTTAGGAAGTCCGACCCACAAAAAGTTTCAATTTTATATTGATTTTAAAAAGCCGACGTATCAAATATTTAGTGCTCGTTGTGCTTCAATTTTTGTTACACTAATACCACCATTGTCAGATTTTTGTAAAGAACAATTTGGCCATGAGTCGGTCTAAACGATAGCAACGAATTTTCAGGGGAAAAAAAATTCTCTAAATCCACTCACACCCATATTGTTGCAAAAAATTATATTTGAGCAAGAAGCAAATTAATGCATGAAATTAAGAAGGCACGTGAGTATGAACATAATAACAAAAGTGTTAACTAGGAATCAAAAGCTGTTCAAGGGAAAGACCAATTCCTAGAAATGCCTGTCAGTGTGCCAACACTGGTGCAGATAAACCCTCATGGGAGAGAAGATTCATGTTCAAAGGAAAGATATTTTAAAGAGGAATAGGACAGTGAATTATGGGGCTACATGAGCCTCCTGTAGCATTACTCTTGTAAAGGTGCTCGGCTGGGGATGCTCCTTGTATTCCTCTGAGCCCCGCTTTTTATTTTCTTTTGATTTAAGTCAGATTTGCCACTGTTTTTTTTAACCATTTCTTATAATAGAATTTGATGGACACCACTTAAACAGAGCTTCTGTTGTGATTGAGGATGGGGTTGTGAAAAACTGAAAATCAATTAAGGCCCTTCCGGCCTGACAGTAGAGTGTCCTTGTTCTTTGTGTGAAGCGACAATTGGTCAATGTTCTAAAAATCCCTTCTAGACCCCGATTAATCACCCGCCTAGGCCTAGGTGATCCCAACCCGCAACACCTAGCCGCTTTTCTGATTAATCCCTAGTTGACTAATAAGCTATTAAATTACTTTATATATTATATACCTATTAATGAAGTTTTTTTATGCTATTTCGATTATGCTTTTATTATTAATTTTGTTTTGATAATACTTTGTTATTATTTTTTTTTATCTAAAATTACTATATATATAATATTTATTTGTATGTATATCTATTATATTTATTATTCTATAAAGTGATTGATTAATCCCTAATTAATCCTCGCCTAGCCGATTAATCCCTAGTCCCTGCTCAACTGCCCAACTAGCGTCTAGCACTTTTTACAACATTGCAATTGGTTGATTAACATTTAACAACCTCTTTGTGAACTGTGAATACATGAGACTGAGACAGGAGAACCCAGATCCCATGGCATGACCAGATAACTGTTCCCAGTATGCTTAGAGAGTGAGGAAGTGCATAAATGAATGGCAAAGAGCCAAAGATAAAATGATCTGTCCATTCCTACTGTTGGCAAACTTAAATGTGATTTGCAGTCTTGCAGAGACCCAATATTATATATCTTATTTCTCCCAATAGAAAGGCGTGTTGAATGCTGAGTGAGTGGTGTTTGAGAAGGGAATGGAAAAACAACTCCAATCTTGAGGAGATTCTACATTTACATATGGGTAAATGGGGTATTTATGAGTGGAGAGGAAGTGGGGGAGTGTATCGTTATCTTCCATCTATCTATTGAGGTGCATGATGGTATAGTGCAGAAGTGAGATGGAATCTCCTCCAGGAATTTATTTTTATTTCAAATCAATTACTGAACTGGTTATTTGTCCCAGTTTCAAAAAAAAAAGAGGGATCAATCACACGTATTTGGAATATAACTTATCAGTACAATATGTATTTGGTTTATAATATAACTTGCAAACAGTTTGGATGAAAAGCCATGAATTATGTTTGTAGTTAATTCTCGTATTTTAATTCAACTCGGATGTACATATTGAAACACATGCGACATTTCCTTATAAGTTGATAAAACTGATGGGATTTTCAGTTTAAGCAAGGCCACAAGTAGGTTATCAAACTCTCAAGGAATCTTGGGTACATTTATTCAGTTATAAAAAGTAAATGAATATCTACAGCCGGGAAGCTATATAGCTTTATTACATTCTTTTCTCACTAAAAACGAGCTTCCCAAAGCCAAGCACAGCACATGTGCAATGGAATGTCAACCAATAAATATGTTACATGAACTTGCAATGCAACCACAATACACTATCAACCAGAAAAATACACTTAAGGATTATCTACATGGCCATCTTCAATACAAATCAGCCAATGGAAAACGTTGATCTTCATACTCTGTGCCAGGCGGTTACACTGAATCTTGAACATGCAAGTTTCCACTGAACAAGTATGGTTCCGTAACAAAACTTTTGTTATACAATTCTAGCAATGACAAATGTTGAACATATGAGCTATCCCTCTCTTTTCTAGCCTAAGCATCATTACAAAGTTCTAACAAAGATGTGATTTGGTATGGCTACATTTGGTAGTTTTAAAAAGAATAATAATCACCATACATTAGTTGTAGATAGGCAGAAAAAAGAAATGTCTTCACCACTCACCTCAAGATTTGGGCATGGAGGATACTGCTGAGAACCTTCAAATAACAGTCCTGCTGATATACAAAACATGCATGCTAAATGGCACATCTTCCAGCAAACGCACAACTAGCCCCATCAAAAGAATCAGCAGGAGCAAATCCAGCTATGACTGAGTCAGCCCATGTGGATTTTCCATGGCTTCTTTCAGAATCTGCTCCACTCTCCTTTTCTTGTCATCCTTCTCATCAGAAGCTACTTTTACAGCATTCAAACCCACACCACCCACTGACAAAGGGGTGGCCACAGATTTTTTATCGACACCCAACTTGAAATGCACTGCTGGCCTCTTGCTGGGGAGGACTCTCATCTCTTCAGTTGCCTCCGCATGATCAAAAACCCCACTCCTCATCGCCTCAATCGCTGGTGCAAACGTATCAAGGACAGAAACCCGCTTCTTAAAATCAGGTTCATCCGAGATATCAGAGGGAACAACAAGAGGGGATACATCCCTTTCCCCGAAGACAATCGGAGGAGCCAAAAACGGGTTCCCCTCCACAGTCTGGATCCCTCTCCCCATAGCATCCCCACCATCTGACATGGGAGGAGGACCCATGGGAACCAGTCCATCAGGAATGATCTTCTGTTCAAGGCTCAACAGAGACCGGTCAGCCTTCCTCCTCTGCCTCATTTCCTCGAGCTTAATTCCCTGCAAGTCGGGCTCTTTCTCGTCCCATATAGGCGTGCTCATATACGTGTGCGGATCGGGGAATGCCGGGAGCCAATCGGGTATGTGCTTCCCTGGTGGGGCTTCCTCCAATCTAGCAAATGAGGGCTTTGGATTCGGCACCCGGGGAATGGGGAAACTTGGGATGTGCCTCGCAAAGGGGACATCTTCTGTGGAACCCACATAGTGGATGATATCCCTAAGGACCCCGGAACTGGCAAGGCAGTGGTTGACATCAGAAGCACCTTGGAACCCACTTGAGGCACTGAGGTCCTCTAAACCCCGGATGACATCGAACACGTTGCACTCAGTTCTCCCTGAGAGGTTTGAGTAGTACCGGGCAGCCTTTCCTAGAGCGCATAGGTACCTCACCGCCACGTCTGAGAGGGCATTGAGAGCCGACCTCTGCACAGAGTGGAACCCAGCAGACTCGCAGATCTGGGCAGCAGCAACTGTTGTGACCGCACGGCCGAAGTCACCATCACCGACCGACCACCGGCGGTCACCACCGCACGGAAAGCCGTCACCTTTGTAGTTGATGAAACCTCCACTCGCCCCACCTCCATCATTCATGTTCGACACCTCATATCACTTCTTTTGAAGCAGCAAAAAAAGCCTTGCCCTCCGATTGTTCCAACGCATCCGCCTCTTTCGCAAACCCTAAATCAAACCGCATTGAGAGCGTACAAGCAGACATCGAGAGAGTTACCTCGAAATCATAGGGTTCTGAAGCGAATCCGCCATGAAAGGAGCTCGAGCGCAATGTCTGCCTGAATAAAACGGACTTGAATCACAGTGAGTGAAATTAGGGTTTCTGAGTATGGCTCTTGAGGTACATACAGATCGAGATAGTCGAATAAGAGAGTGACAAAGAGGGCTTTAGAGAGAGAAAGAGAGGGTTTTGAGAGGGAGATTTGAAAGAAAAAAAAACGAAACCCTCATAAAACCCTAAGAGAGAGAAAATAGAGAAAGACTTCGATCCATAAAGGAGTCCCATTTATAGAGCTGGTCTCGTTTGAAATAAAAATCATTTATTTCACGAATCACGGTGTTTTTTTTTTTAACGAATCTTCGCGGTCAACCGAATTACACGAGTACCTCATATCATGCGAGATATCGTATAATTGTGACCGTATGATGAGACGATCAACGTGAGTGAAATTTAATAGTGAAGTATCTGATTCCATTCCAATTGAGGCGGCTGATAAACACCGCCCCCACTGTCCTCACCGTTCTCCAAAATCCTGCTCAACGTGAAATCGAGACCGTTCAAAAACTCTACGAAGAGCGCATCATAATATATTTGGAGTGACAATATCAGTCCCGGTGTTTGACGTGGGGATTCATAAACCGTCCGTTCAATAAACCCTTCAAAATCGAGGGGTAATAATGTAATATATATAATGCTATATAAAAAGGTCCTCTCTTTCGAGAATAAACACAAACAGTTGATGCAGAGAGAGAGAGAGATTGAAAGCTAGGGTTTTGGTGGGTTTGGGATGGACAAGATGTTCGGGAACGCGTACACGGGGGACCCGGGAGTGCCTCACACGGATCCGGAGAGGTTTGAGAACATATGGATGGGGTCCTTCGCCGTCTCCGCAGTCACCTGGTTCAACCCCTACATGTGTAAAGTCTGCCACCAATTCAAGTACATCTGTTCTCTCCCCCCCCCCCCTCTCAAATTAGGTTTAGGGTTTGGGTGTCTCATTGTTTCTTGTTCTATATTTTGTCAGTATGCGCTATTTGACTGTTTGGATGTGTGTTACATGATTTTTGTGGAAAGCATGTCTTGTTAAAAAATCAGGGTATCATAATCACTGTTTCTCAACAGATTGATTACATTGACTTTGTAGCACTTTAAAAAAAATTAGGGAAAACAAATGACAGATTTTTTTTAACCAAAAAAAAAAACTCTTGAATATCAAATTTTAAGTGAAGATTGAATTCAAACAAATTCAATTCAAAGATGTATATTTCTTCAGGAGTTCATGACATGATTTATTTGCATTAGTTTTCTTGCAAAAAATCAATGTTCTGTGCTTGCTCTGGGTAAATATTATGGCGTGATATTCCATTAGTTCCTATTTTAAAATGCTCTGCATTATATTTTTTGTGTTAGATAATCTCATATACAGATTGAAGTTATTTGAATACTTTGATGCATTTTCGGATTACAGATGATGCGTGCATCATATGGGCTCAGATACTCCATTCTTTTTCCAACATCTGGACCTCTGGTATTTGAACCCATGATTATGGACTTGATCTTTATACGATATGGAACCAGTTTGTTGTTGTTAAGTACTGCTGCTTTCATCTGGTCACATGCAAATACAAATTTGACTGACACTGACCCTTTTCACTTGCAGCTGGCACAACAAGGCAATGTTAAATGAACAATACCACTGGAAGAAGAAGATGGAGAAGCAGCAGCCTCACAAGTTCAAGGTGAATCATTCTTTGCTGTCATCCATTTTACTTATGCAGAATTGGTCATGTTTGCTCTGTTAATATACATCGTCTAAGGTAGATATGTGGTGAAAGATCATGGCCTGTTATACAAATTTCAATTATGTGATTCTGACCATTCAAACAGAAAAAACACTCCTGTTAGTATCAGGTTTTCAACATTGTCTTTATTATGGGGAAATGTTTCAATGATGTCACTCAAATGGTGTGTTTTTTTCTTCAATGTCAAATTCTATATGAGGATTGAATTCAAACAATTTAACTCAGATATTTTTCTTCAAGATTATGACATATGCTTGCCTTTGCGTATTTTATTTGTGATAGTTTAGTCATCGTATATATATAATAAAAAAATATTTTGTTGTGCTCTGGGTAACTACGACAGCATGATCTTCCTTCAAGTCCTGATTTCCAATACCCGGCATTATATTTTTCTGTTGTTAGATAGTCTTGGGGACGGATTATTCCAAGATTTTGATGCATTTTCTGACCACATATGATGCCTGCATCGTAGAGCTCCGATGCTCCATTCTTTTATCAATACCTTGGTTTTGGTATTTGAACCTCTATGATTATGGAATTGGTCTTTATATGAACTGTATTTGTGATGCTTTCATCTCATCGTATGCAAGTATTGTAAGGCTATCAAAGCAGGTCTTTTACGTTTTTAGCTTATATGACGTTTTTCACTTGCAGCTTGCACCACAAGACAATGCTACATGAACAATACCACTGGAAGAAAGCAATGGAGAAGCAGCAGCCACATAAATTCCTGGAGTGTTTTGGATATATCAGTGATTTCTGCCAGCCACTAGTTATGCAGAATTACTCATGTATGCTCATTAATGTACATTATGATAATATAATTCATATAACCCCTGAAAGTTTCCTCAAGCAAAAAAACCCTTGAGTTAAATTTCGTAAATTTAGGAGGATTATTATTGGAATTTTCTATTGCTTAAATTCACCCTGAAAATTTATATGCATATAACCCTCTAAAAGATTGTAAATATATATATCGTCCGCTCATTTTTATCTAATTAAAACTTGTATGTGGTTAACTAACATATTAATTTATTCTTATGACATTGAAGAAGAAACATATAATGAGATTTTTTTATGGAGAACATTTTGATCATTTAGAAGATCTTATTGAATTTTTTTAAATCTCATGAGGTTATTTGGATAAATGCATTTGTAACACCATTAGATGGATATAATATACTTAGAATATTCCTTAAATTTTGACAAAAAAATAACTCGAGGACCTAATTCTTTATCTATGAAAAAATATAGGAGGTCATATGGATGTTAAAAAAAGTGAAAGTTTAATATGGATATTTGTGAACTTTGAGGGGAGTTATATATGCATTTTTCCATTAGGTGCGGGTGAAAGTGACCAGGGTAAAAATTAAAGGTAATTTAATCATACGTGGTTACGTAAATCATACCCCAGTTTTAAAGTGTTAATGGCAAAGGGGCATATCAATATAACCCAAACAATTAGGTGTTGTCTTGCTTTTAGGCATGTTATCATTGATCAATAATATCGAGGCTCATGCTTAACATTTCATATATATATATACACGAAATTTCATATGAATATAGAAGTGCTTTACATTTTGTTTTAAGTAAATTGTAGGTATATCTATTTAATTGAAAATAACAAAATAGACAATGCCTAAATCAGAGATGAGATGAAGTGGTTTATATATATAGACAATCGTGAAAAATAAATACCTATATTATGTTCTTACAAAAGCTTAACATGCAGTCAGCAAGGCCTAACTCATTAAAATCTTAATATAAATTTGGTCATTAGATCAATATTTACTCGATAACATATAATATGCATCTATCAAACAAATATTATCCATTCATCTTATTTAAAAAGACAATAGTAAATAATAAATACCTAATAATGTGTAGTTCTACATACTAAATTATTGATTTCCTACCTACAAAAAATATCGTGTGTCGTGTCCCTTTATCTTTTGCTCACAAAAAAAAATCCCAAACATGAAACCACCACAGAAAAAGGAAAAATAAAAAGAAAAAACTATTGAAGAGAATAAGATTATCCGGACCGTACGATCTATCCCCTTCCCCAATGTATTTTAGGGAAAAATCCAAATATCCTTTTTGATTACTATGTGAATATTTTCTCTGATTAACCCTTGTTGAAAATATAGTATAACAAAAAAACCCTACAATGGTAAATGATGATTTTATTCCTATAATATATGTAGAGGGAAAAAATGTCATGTATAGAAGATTTTTTACATTTTTATCAAATTCTAAGGGGTTTTTGTATATTGTAAATTTTCAATCAGGGTAAAAAAAACAGAATATTCACAAAATATTCAACATATGTCAACGGAAGTTTAACTCATGAGGTTATTTGGATTTTCAAAAGAGTTTTCAGGGAGTTGTATGGATTTCAAACATATTATAGTTGTTTTTTAGTATATTGTAAAATATTCATCTATTAACGAAAATTTTATTCAGGGGGTTATTTGGATTTATTAGGCCCCCGTTTGAAACGGGAATAAGACTTATTCTTGGTATATATTTATCCGACATAAGTGAGGATAAAGTGATTTTGTGTTTGATTGTGTTTTAAATTATTCTCGTTAGTAAACGTAAGAATAAATGTTTTGTTGTTTGGATAAAATGTGACTAAAGTATGGATAAAGATTTATAAAACGTGGAAAAATAATGATAATTGATTTAATAGTTGGCTCACATATTCTTTGGTTAGAATAACCTAGGATAACTTTAAGTCTATGGGTTGATTGGAATCCATATACCACTTTATACCAATTTATTATGGCATACTTTATCCCTACCTATTTTATGTTTTCAAATATCTTTTATTCTTTATTTTCCTTTATACCAGGTTATCCGGGGGCTTATTCCCGTTCCAAATGGGGGCTAGGTGTTTTCAGGGGGTTATATTAATTTTAAGAGAGTTCAAGGGGTTACATAGATTTCAGTCCGATTTCAGGGTTTGTATGGATTTTTTTTAAAACACCCCCCCTCCCCAACAAAAAAAAAAAAAAAAAAAAAAAAGAAAACCAGACTTTTAGTACGTGCGGAGACAAAGTAACGACCGTGCAGACCCCCTTAGCCCAATCACAATTAGACAACGCCATGTACGGAATACCACCCTGGTTTTCCAATAACACCTTCCACTCTCATCATATAAACACAACATACTCTCTCTCTCATTCATTCATTCACACAAACACAATATCTCTTCTTTCTCTCTCTCTCTCTATAAAACACAAAACACAAAAACTCAGGTAGAGGAACAAGAGAAGGTAGAGAAGGAGAAGGGAGGACCGTCGGATCGTGGGATTTTGAGATTGATCCGACGATGGGGAGGGGGAGAGTCCAACTGAAGAGGATAGAAAACAAGATAAACAGACAGGTGACCTTCTCAAAGAGGAGATCCGGACTCCTCAAGAAGGCTCACGAGATCTCCGTCCTCTGCGACGCGGAGGTCGCTCTTATCGTGTTCTCCAACAAGGGCAAGCTCTTCGAATACTCCACCAACGCCAAGTAATTATTCTTTGATCTCTCTCTCTCTCTCTCTCTCTGTTCATACATTGAATCTAAGAATGGAGTGTTATTGTTATTATTAATTAATTTGCATGGTTCACAAAGAGTTTTATTTTTTATTTGTCTGGGTGGTTTTGATCGTACGGTGGACTTTTTAATTGAAAATGAAGATTGGGTCTACGGGATCAGATGGTTGGGATTTCTGGTTTGGATGATTTACTGTTGTTGTGACATGACTTCGCGAGAGTTTTAGAAACTATGGTTATATATATACTTGTTTTTGGAGAATGGAAGACTTCCTTTGATTGTCCTTTAATTTGGTCTTATTAGGTTAATTGCATGTTGAAGATATTATTATTGTGATTAAACATGATTTTTTTTTTCTAAACAATTTTTTTAGGGATCAGTGTAAGCATATAATGTGGATGTCCAAAATAATGAGCATTAATTATATGGTCAGTGTTTTTAGGGTTTGATGTTTTCATTTATAGTATTTTGTATATGTTGTAAAGATACACATGTTTGATTGTTTAGAAGAAATTATTCTTTGTGGTTTTAACCATGTAAATGCTCTTTAAATGAGCATTTTAAAAGAGCATCTCTTTTATTGATTTACTTATTTTATTCTTTAAGTGGGAAGAGAAAACAGTATTTAATATCAATCGTGTGTCATTATAGTATGCAAATTATTTTATTATTTTTTTTTTGCTTGGTTTTTTCAAATAAATTTAGGCAATGTAGTAATGTAATTTTTAAAATTAATTTAATAATTATTTAAAATAACGTTTTTGGGTTACACTACACCACATGGTTGATATAAAAAATTTTATGCTCTTTGAAAAAATGTGATACAATTTCGGCATCTTTTTGTTTAGTGTGGGATTCCCTTTTTTTTTTTTGTGTTGCAGCAATAACAAATAGTTTTGTGATTTTTAAAGTGGGTAATATTTTGAAAAACTGAATGTGGGACTTTTAATAGAGAGGATTAGAGATGGAGAACATAGAATCATGGGTCCATACATTCTATCTAATTTGCATCCCTGTATATAGTCATCATGTCACAAATACAATATATGAAATTATCTGTCATAATTGTACTCAAATATGTTATTATGTACTATATTAATAAAAATATAAAAATGTATGCATGTAATTCATCTGAGTATTTTATAAAATATTGTACTTTATCAAAATAATATATACTATACCGTAAAAAGTACCTAATGTAGTACATTTTTTGTCATAAAATTATAAGTTTCTTTGAGGTTTGACCAACGTAACACTATTTTAAACCTCATGAAATCACTTGCGTTTAATGAATACGCACTCTAATTACATGCTTTTTATATATATATAAGGGTATGTATAATGATTCACTTAAGACTATAAATAAGGTTAAAAATGAATAGGGTCCCTAACCCTATAGAAGTTAGGGAGGCCACTATTTTTTTTTTTATAGGAATTTGTCCAAAAAGTTATTGTAGTACATACAAAGACATGTTTTTGATGAAGTTTAGAACATCACTTAGGACTTTAGTTAGCCACCTACTTCTAGGAGCTTTGAAAATGAGACTAGATGCATCTTTATTTTTTTAAGTTTCTAAAAAAGCATTATTAATTATAAAAGAATCATTTTGTTGAGCGTGGGATCAGAGCAAACAGGTGTAGTTAGTCTTTCCAGCTTAACTGGAATATCAGCCACGGGTCCCTTGAATATCTAAAAAATAAGAAAAAAAGAATCATTTTGTAAAATCAATGACACTGTAACATCTATGTGACATGGCTCCTATGTTACAACACTTGGAGGTATAGGTTGGGGACATGTATAGGTTCAACGCATGCCTGATAATATTAAGAAATATAATGTAGAGCAATAATAGGCCTATAGTTTTAGTTTTGAATTTTTGGGTGATTCATCATACATCTTCACTGGTTACAAGTTTATTTTTTTAGGACAAAACATGTGCTCTGTAGGGCCCCACAGTGTGGATATTCGATTGTTTGTCTATTTATGCTTTGAGTGAATATGAGTTTTTATTTTTTATTCTTTAAAAAGAGTTGTTTGACAAGAGAGGTCATGGGGTTTACCTATTTATGATTTGAGTGATTACGAAGGATTTAACTATACGTGTCCTTGCTCTCTAGAATATTTTTTTTATTTATTATTATGATAAGGACTTTTACATGTCATGTTTAGTGATATATAGTATAATTATTACAACATAGATAAAATTTGCATTTAGAGTGTAGATAATATACTAGTGAAACAAGTTATTTTATGTTTAATTGTATTTTTTTATTAATTATTCTAATTGAGAAATATGTACTAGTATAATATTTGTTATTTGGTTGACTATTAATTAAGTCTCCATTTGGATAGTGGAATTGAGTTATTCTGAATAGATAACTATGTTAGTATAAATAACAAATCTACATGAATAAGATATTTTCTGTTTGGTTGTGTTTTTTTTATTCTCATTGTAAAAACGTAAAAATAAATGTTGAGTTGTTTGGTTGATAAAGAATAAAATATAAATAAAGTGTAAAAAAGTTGATTTGACATGTGGGCCCATGAGAATAGATAAACTGAGTATAGCTTATCCTATGGGTTACTTAGAATTGTTATACTCTCTTATACTCATTTAAACTGGCTTAGTAATACCAAGTTATACCTTGCAAACAAACAACAATTTTCTCTATCCATTCTTATACCACCTTTATACTACCCTTATACTCGATTATTCCGTTTCCCAAACGGGGTATAAATGTAGATAAAAATGAATTAGATGTGGATAATGATTTATAAAAAGTTGAAAATGATTTGATAGGTAAAGACTTTTTTATTTACAAGAAGTGATAACAAATGATTTGATATGTGAGTCCCTATATACCAGTGGAATGTAATGGGTGGAATAACACATTTTCAAGGGGAGACGTATAATACTAATAGCAGCTTATTTTCATCCATTCTTGCATAGTAATACTCATTTTATTATTTTCAAACAAATAATTATTCTAGCATAGTTGTACGTACTCATTTTATACCTTGTAAATAAATAGTTTTTTGGGCTTATTCATCCATATTCCATCATATTCCATATTTATTCTTTCACCCAACGGCCACAGTTTATTAATATAAGTTGGAATAGTAGAGCACTTAGGCTTACCACTCATGGGTGTTTTTTTAAAATTTATTTATTTGGTAAATTACATTTTTATGATTCAAATGGAGTTTGATAAATAGCTTTTCAATTATTAAAGCAATTTGTAAGAGCCTTATAAATTGATAGTGTAAGAGTGATTTTTTTATTGATAAATAATCAAATCTTCTCCTATCTAATCTATCAATTTCAAAAAAAAAAAAATCTTCTCCTATCAACATATGACAAGATCTAAAATTAGTTCCCTTGTTAAAGAGGGGATATCTCTACCATCCTACTAAGAAAAATGTTAATTAGTATAAGAGTGATTTAGGATCACAATATATCATGTATTGTGTATCTGAATAAACGAGATAGGACTATTAGGTAACGAGTAAAATTGACAATAAAAATCTACAAAATCACACCATATATTACAGAATTTATATTTAATAAAAATCACAATAAAAACCCACACACAAAAAGGAGAGAGGTCTTACAAAGGTTACATTCATATTTAATATTTTTTTGCAAATGTTCATTACCATTTATATGAAATAGTTCTCTCTTTCTACAGCATGGAGGGGATTCTTGAAAAGTATGAGAGGTATTCAATGTCCGAGAAGGAGGTTGTCGAAGTGGATATCAGATCACAGGTACATCTATATTGCATTATTGCACTTAATACTTAGAAAAATCAATGCATAAAAATGAATTCTACCAATTGATCATGTATTTATTTCATGGTGGTGGTGGGATACAAGTGATCATGGATTTATTTTATGGTGGTATGAAAAATGCTACTTGATATGGACTTTGAAAAACCACTCATTTGAATCTCATTTCTTTTTGTCAGTTCTTATTGGGTGCTCATGAGCACTGATGGAATTCATGAGCACTTATGGAATCAACACTGGATCCCATCTCTATATATATTACCTCAAAATTCTATTTTTGTGCACCATCAAATTATCCTAATATTAGTCTTGATTAAAATTTAGGAAATTAATATTTAAATCTTGTATGTAGCCTCATTCACAGTCTACACTTGTATTTTTCTTTTAAAAAGAATTATACTTGCCTATTGAATTATATATTTTTATACGAATTAAAATATATATTAAGATTTACTAATGAATTTTTTAAAAAAAAAAAAATTGGAGCTCCATACACTTCGATGGAGCCCATACATGAATGTATGAGCGATCAAATTCTTATTCATGAAAAGTGAAAAACAAAACGGGACGATGCCTTTGGGAAGTTTTCAATTACTGAATGATTTCTTCATTTTCATAAATTATTGCTTTTTTTTATAGACAATTTTAATGGTTGAATTTTCTTTTTGTTCCATGGATTGATGCTTCATCTTCTATATCAGTGATATTTTAATAGAGTTTCTATTTTAAAAAGAGAACCCTTAATCGTTTCAACACGTCTGAAGTTCTAATTCTTTGCTAGGGTGCATGAGTTTGAAAATGATCTTTTCATTGAAACTAGCCTATGAAAACAAATACCAAGCACACTTTTGTCATGTTCTTGAAAAGCTATTTTAATTAAAAGTTATTTTCGTTTTTGTCAAAAGTTGGTTTTCTTGTTTGAATTAAATACAACACAGCAGAAGAACAATAAAAGATCTGATCTAGAAAAAATGATGGTCTAATTGAACTTTGAAAATATTGACTCTAAATCCTAAATCGTAAACCAAATGTACTTAACTCTCATCCAATTATACATTGTGCTCGTTTGCTTTCTTCTCATAATGCCAAATTCCCATTAACACTTGTAAGGATTATTGCAATGTAGGGAAGCTGGAATTTTGAATACAGCAAGCTGAAATCTAAGGTTGAGAGTCTGCAGAAAAGCGAAAGGTATAGTATGATGAATTGCTACTGACATATGAAACATTAATATAACATAAATGCCAATGTGGTATGCATGGACTTTCTCTTCAGGCAATTGTTAGGACAAGAACTTGAATCTCTGAATCAGAAGGACCTCCACCATTTGGAGCACCAGCTTGAAGTTGCTTTGAAGAATATCAGATCAAGAAAGGTATAATAGAATTGACCCACCTTCAATATGACAATTATTCTTTCTTCAGTGCCTAAATGTTAAACTTCTAAGCAAAACACGAAATAAAGTATGATTTCAAGTGGTTCATCAATCTCTGCTTTTGTATAGTGATCTTTAACTACATGTATGGTCTTTCCATTACTTAAAATTATTGCTTTACATGCAGAACCATCTGCTGTGTGATTCCATTGCAGATCTTCAGAAGAAGGTAACTTACAAAATTTTATTTATTTATATTTTACTTATGATTCTTTTTCTTTTTCAAATTTTTTTTTTTTACTTATGATTAAGAAAACCAAGCATTAAATTCATTATGATAGAATGCTCTTTCATATTGCTTCTGTACTTGTATATCACTTCCAAGCCATCCACAAACCAATGTTTTTAAGAGATGGTTATATAATTTGGTTTTATATTGTTGGCATAGAAATTGAGAACTTCCTTGTTACACTGATTATGACTCAACATTAATATGAATGCAAGTTGTGCCAGACTCTTTAAAAGTGAGCATGTCAGCATGTTCTATTAACAGATAACCCCCTACCCTCTCACCCCAGTAAAGAGGAGGTACCTCTATCAACCTGTTAAAAGTGGTTTGGCACGTCCACTCAATCTAGACATTTAGAATTGCCTATTGAATTTCAATTTGACAATGGTCTCATGTTCCCTGACTGTTTAGGGCACTGATTGAGCTCAGATCAATACAATCTCTGAGGGAAAACTCCCATCTTGCGTCAAGAAGAAAATACAACTACATTAGACATAAATTCGATCGAACAACCCGACTAAATTTTTCTTTTGTTTGGTAAATTGAACCCAAACATCTAACCCTCTACTCATCAATCACCAAAACATAATATATGGAGGGAAAAAGCATCGAAAAACATCTCGCGCGCCTTTGTTTCACATCCTACTCTTTTCCTCATACATACTGCTACTTCAGCTGATTCAATTCCATTTTTGACACACTGTCAGAACATAATATTCCCTTAATTAAAATCATGGTTTATAGGCTCTCCATCACAATTAATTGTTTAACCTCTACAACTCATACTAGCAAGGCCATAACCTTTCGCAGATCCAGGAAACTGAATGTTTGGATTTTTTGAGAAACTCGAATTCAATTGACACTTAACAGCCCACAAACAGAAAATTAGATGTTGTGAGTTGGTTTACAAAGTGAATTACTTTATGCAGGAAAAGTTATTGCAGGACCAGAACAAAGATTTGGAAAAAAAGGTACATTCTGCCTTTTCTTTTTGCAACTCTTTTTCCTCCTTTCTTTGAATTGTACAACTTGTAAAACACTAATTTATTATGATTGGTTTTGGATGTTTTTATTTCTATATTAAAAAAAAAAGCTTAAAGAGAAGGAGAAAGAGAGGGCACAGATACAACAGTCTTCATGGGAGCAACAGAGCCAGGCACAGCAGGGCTCATCATCATCATCAACTAACTTCCTCCTGCCTGAACAGTTTTTGAATATTGGGTATGTCACCCTCCCTATTTTCTCTATATACATTTTGTTTAAATGATCATGCATGAGATAGCTACATAGGGATTTTTGTTCTTAATTATAGAATTTAGTGGTTGAGAACTGGTGTTGTGATTTGAAGTAGAAAAGAAGGGGAAAAAAACCAATCACATGAAAAGAGATATATAAGATTGTTCAGTCCCACGAAGAGAGGAGGGAATTACTCATTGTTCTTAGATTATAGACTAACAACCCCGGAGTGTGACAAATTTATTTACCAATACTATTTAAATAAAAATACATGTAGAATAAACAAATTTTTGTTTAGTTGATTTTTTTTATTCCCATATAAAAACGTAAAAATAACATTTTTATTGTTTGGTTCATTTCGGATTAAGTGAAGATAAGTGGTAGATAAGAGATTTATAACTTTTAAAATGATAACTATACCACTGCAGAAATTGTTTCTGTTTGAAAATAAGTGCGAAAAATGTGTGTGTGATATGATAAATGTAATAAGTTTTGGGATGTGTATGAGTGTTAGATGTAACTATTTAGATGTGACATTTTTTCCGGGTGGGATGAACTAACAAGAGAGATTTTTTGAAGGGCACTGTTACATTCAATTTTTTTTACAATCCAAAATACAATCATATATACTTCGTTTAAAATCCAATGAAACACATACCTTATTAGACAATGAATATACCTCATTAAATATTTTCTTGCACTTATTAAAAATTGACTCATTCAACTCGAAATGAAGCGATATATATTTTTTTATCAAAACATATAATCATTAAATAATATTTACTATTTAAAAAAATAAAAACATGTTTAGTATAAGTTTTGGTTAGTAAAAATGACTGAGTCTAACATTTTCCTTTTAGGATAAATTTAGATTTATAGAGCAATGATATTGTGAAGTTATTCTAACAAAAATCTCGGTTGAATTGGTATTTTGAAGTTTTTTTAACAAAATCTGAACTGGACTATATTGAAGTTTTTACAACAATACTCGACTTAGCTGTTATTTAAAATTTTTCTAACAAAATCTGGGCCGGGCTACAACCCATCCTGGCCCAACCAACTCTTGTGTCCGTTGGTGATGATTTTATAAAAATGACACAAAACTGTTTTTTTTATCCATTAACATAGATAAAATCTCGTAAGCAATTCCAACAACCCCTAAAATAATTACTAGGCTTATTCCTAGTTTATCCAGACATAGCTGTTGGGGTTTATATTTTCAAAAAAACAATTTTTTTTCCCCTTATTCCCCGGTTATGTCTTACCCCAAACGGGGTAAAGGGGCTATAAGTGTTCTGTTCTTGCTGAGAGCGTGGTTGAAAAAAATTAGTCTCTTGGGGCCACATTTTGTTTTTTGATGAAACGGTAGGCCGACACCTTCATTTGTATTAAAATGGAGAGAAAGCCCAAACATGATACAAATAAAGGTAAAAAATAGATAGAAGAAGAGAACCCAATTGAGTAGACATATCCCATAACAGTTGGGCCAGGAAGAGTGGCTTATGGAATTACTCTACAATAACCAATCTTCCCTGGACAATCCCAACAGTAGTCGCACCTACACAGAATTTGCCCCAGTCCATGATACTTCGAGTCGCAGACTCCCATATGTTCTCAGCATACAGGTTAGCTCCTCTGAAGGCCACTTGGTTTCTGATCCACCATATAGCCCACACTACAGCGGGCACAAGCAGTTGTGAGATCTTCGCACGAGCCCCACGGTCCCCTTGACTCCTCATTCTCTTGGGGCCACATTGGACTGATCTTTCCTAATACTAATACTGGTTTGGTTTGTCTATTGTATGTAAAGAATGTTGTAGTAGCTTTCAGGGTCTATAGCATAATAGTTCAGGGTTTAGCGGTGTTACTGATAGGTCCTAGGTTCGAGTCTTGGCGCTAACTTTCCCACCTGTTTGTTTGCGATTATTTGAAAGAATTTTCCGTGAGACCAGGACAAACAGGCGGAGGTAGCATTCCCAACTCGACCTTAAGGTCAGCCATGGGGGGTCCCTTCGATAGCAAAAAAAAAAATGTTGTAGCCCACTAGGACCTTTATTCAAAAAAAAAAAAGAAAAAAAAAGGAAAATGTTAGACTCGATCAATTTTAAAGTTCAAGACTCAGCACAAACATGTTTTATTTATTTTTAAATAGTAAAAATCATCTAATGAGATATATCTTTTGACAAAAAGTGTACATTGCTCAATTTTCAGTTGAAGAAATCCACTTTAGTAAGTGTAAGAAAACATTTAACGATGTATATACATCGTTATATGATGTACATGTTTCACTGGATTTCTAATAAGGCATATATAGGACTGTAAATGATAAGAAAAAAATAGTGTAACAACCCCTACAAAAAAGAAATCCATTAAGTGGATCTCTTACTATGTACCCATTGCTAGAGATGAAAATGAGTCGGATTAGAGTTGAATTTAACATATTCCAAATCCAACAATTCTCTCCAATTTTGGACCTATAGCCGCCCCACCCCACCCCACATAGGTTTTACAATTTAAAATCCATATCTCTCCATTCCATTTTGAATTTTACATTTAAAATCCATACACACCCCACCCCGTTTAAAGTGATTTGAATTGCTCGGTCCCTATAGTTAATATAATAAGAAAAAAATTATGTAACAAATTAAATTATTTTTATCATTTATACATATTGCATTAAAAAAACTTTAATTAGTTCTTACATAAAAATACCAAAATCTCAAAATACGGAAATATAAAAAGTTCATGACATCTATCATATGAGACATTTGAGTACTAATTAAAATATTTTTAATATATAATATACATAGTTCATTCAAAACTACATATAAGACCAAATAAATAAATAAAATTATTTATATGTTAAAATAAAAAAGAAAAAAGAAAATACTGTAAAATATCAAACATCTTTTGTTTTTAAGGTGATAAATGATTGATTATATAAAGGGTCTTGTATTTTGAATTTTTTCTATGTGATATATGTGAATGAATGGATGGAGAAAAAAAAAAGAGAAGATGATAATTGAAATATAACTTTTAAATATATTAGGAATTAAGTTTTGTTTGTAGTTCATAAATCATAATGATAAAATATAGGTCGGATTGACAGTTGGGTCGGTTTTTAAACATAAAATCCAAACCTAACCTGTGAATCACATGAATTGAGGTGGGTTGGAGCTAGTTTGAAAAACATGGAATCCAAACCCACCCCAATAGGAACAGATCAGATCGGGTTACCAATAAAACCCATCTTATTATCATCTCTACCCATCACCACTTCTTTGAGTGAAATAACCATACAAATCCACCACCCACAACTCTATCAAAATCTCTTTA